>SOPF01026456.1:0-38647 GCA_012979155.1 Hypericum perforatum | reverse complement strand
GGAGTACAGGAGCACTCCAGGGAGGGGCTCTGGTCGAGCAGAACGACTGGAGAACTCAGTTGCAGCCTGATTTACGCGAGCATATTGTGAACGATATGTGAGTTGCCAAGGCTTGTGTTCCAGAGGCCGAAATTGATATTTTTTTTTCTGTTGGTTTATCAAATTCTCTGTTGGCTGTCAAATAGTGTAATGTGGAAATCCCACTATTTGGTTTATCCAATTCTGCTAGAGACCTTCCTGTGTTTTTACCAAACTAGTTTGTCAAGTTGAGCAAATTATATTCCTTGATATGAAAAGCAAAGTGAGCAGGAGCAATAGCTAAGTTGTAGCTGCTATGTACTTTCGGTGTTTTCCGTTATATGTTATGTCTGTTGTCAAAATGCGATCCACCTCATGCAGAGTGGAGACATTAAAGAGGCACCTTCCATTTTCTGGCGCAGAGGGCCTGCAAGAACTCAAAAAAATTGCTGTGCGATTTGAAGAAAAAATCTTTACTGCTGCCTCAAGCCAGGTAGTATTTGAACTAAATACTGGAATTCGAAGTCCCCAATATGTGTTTTATGGAAATATCCTAGATTCATCCTCTTTTTTAGCTGATATTGACTTCAGGTTTTGTGATGGGAAATGATATCCTGCAAGTCCTCTTTAGCTGACTGATTGACCTTTGAATTCAGCCGGACTACCTGCAAAGGTATTCCAATAAGATGCTTGCCATGAGGAACAAGTCTCAAAATACCATTCCTAATGCTATGCTTGCAGATGCTTCAAGCATTAGCAACAGACTTCTGGATACACCAGGTAATGACATGAATATAATATATTCTTGGTACACCGCATCTCGGGTTGTGTGTGTTACATGTTACCTGGGTTATTTTGATACACAGCAGCTACCCAGAATTCAGGTCTTGTGCAACCGTCATTGATGCAATCAGCTTCAATGACCGGCCTTCAATTGGATCGACCTTTGAATCAACACTCGGCAGCCTCCGTGCTGCAACAACAGTTGCTCACAAGGCAGCAGCAGGATGTTTTTACCCATCTACAACAGTCACAAACTATGAGGCAGCAACCACTGATGGGACAGCTGGCCAATGTGGCTGATACGCAGCAGATTCAGTCAACGGGACAACAAAATAGTAACAATGACATAGTACAGCACTGTCGGATGATGATCCAGCATCGATTTCAAATACTACAACAGCTTCATCAGCGGGAACAACTTCAACATCAGCAGCAGCTTCAGCAACAACAGCAGTTAGTTGCTCAAAATATTTTGGTTTTACAGCAGCAACAGCAAGTGCTTGGATCTCAATTTGGTAACTCTGGCATGCCAACCAATCAGCACTCTGTTCATATGCTGCAGCAGCCTCAGGTTCCAACACAGCAGCAACCGCAACCAGATGGAACTGGTTCATTAGCTTCTCAGGGGCTGCAATCACTGTCGCAGGCCCCACAGCAACAATTGGTAACACCAGTGCAACATCAACCGAGTTTGCAGCAACAGTCCAATTCGTTAGCTCAAGTTACTGGTTCGTTGATTCAATCTCAGTGTTACTGATCAACAAAAGCATTTATATCAATCACAAAGAAACTGATTAGATATGTCTGCTCTCTGACATTTTTGCCCTACAAATATCTTCATACAGTTGGATTTATTATTAACCTGAAGCTCTTTGTTACATATGATAACAAGGAGGATATGTGCAAGGAAAATTACTCCGTCGAAATTAGAAACGCAATAACATCTCTGCTTGGCATAACTCACAGTTCCATCTGCTATATTCTTGTAGGCTCGTTGGATCCAGCAGCACAGTCTGGACAGGTGAATGCGGGTGACTGGCAAGATGAATGCTACCAAAAGGTTGTCTTTTCTTTCTCAAATTTTCTACTCAAATCTTTTTTGATTAGGGAACTCTTGACTGACTGCTTTGCAGGTTGTACAAATGAGGGAAAAATACTTCGCCAAATTAATGGAAATGCACCACAAACTTGCTACCAAGTTGGAAAAGGTGAATAAAAATTCTTCATAGCTTGGGTATTGTATGTTTAGTGGTTAGTGGGTTCTGATGTATCCATCTTCTTTTGTCCAGCTTGGTTCCCAACAACAAAATTCGTACCAGCTTCACAAATCAAAACTGTCGCAGCAGAGTTTAGAACGCTTATTGCACATTCTCCAGACACCGAGGAGTAGTATAAGCCTCGGCTTCAAGGAGAAGTTAGTTGCCTATGAAGGGCAGATTCGGTCTATCTTGAGTAGAAAAAGACTTGCAACGCCAATACAGGAAGGACTAGCTCACCCAAAGGAGTCACTGCCATCTCCAAATGAGCCAAAACTTAGCTGCCCAATTTGTTTGGGGCCCTTGAACAAGGAAACAACAACAAAGTGTGGGCATATCTTCTGCGAAAAATGCATCAAGGCTGCTCTAGCAAAGAAATTAAGCTGCCCGACTTGCCGGAACCCGACGGTCGCCAAAGATCTCATGAGGGTTTTTCTTGGCTCCAACATCTTCTAGTTTTGTGCCATGCCGTGCACATAGATAGCATTGCTGTACTTTTCAGTGAATGGAAATACTTTAGGCATGATGGTTTAAGAGGCTATCTCCAAGACGTAACTGAATGGACGAACTATACGAATTGATGATGACTCTGACCTTTTCTGTGCTCTGAAGTGTTGTGGAGATCACTCGATTTGGACACCTCCAAATCAACTCTTATGAATGTCTTCTTTGACAAAACAATTATCTTTGTAAAATGTCAACATAGTTTTCATATTTTTTTCAAATACTAAGTCTATCAAATATTTAGTTTCTGATAAAATAGTGATGACGGTGGATGAGTTAGAATTGTGACTTTTGGGTTTCTCACATAATAATGTGCTTCAAGACCCTGCCCGGTATAATAAATGAGATGGAAGCCAAAATTTTAGAAAAAGTTCAAACAATATAATTAGATAATATAATATGTATTAAGATTAATCTGCTTGCACTTATGCATATTCATTAAATCCATGGAGACAGTAAAAAGTCGGGTACGTTACGATATATTCTCAAATTTTAATGATGTGCATTCAAGTCATTAACACCAGTATTAATATAAAGATCAAAATAACGTGTATTAGTTAATAAAAAGAAATATGTTTAATAATTGTTATTAAAAAAATATGAACTTGCCCTAAAATAATAATTCAACCACGGTAAAATAATAATAATAACCACACAATGCTAAATTACACTTTTTCTTGCCGAGTGACCATTTGGTCCAGTGGCATTATTCCCACTCATGTGGGGTGAAGTCCAGGGTTCGACTCCTGGCATGGACATTTCTGATGTAATAGAATAGGATTTAGAATAGGATCTCAAAAAAAAAAAAATTACACTTTTTCTTAATATTTTACCCCTACTAAAGAGCATAAATATTTTTTATTCACTCTTTTTAAGTTTTAACCAATTTCTTTTTTTTACTTTTGCATAAAAAACAATTTTGTCGCCTAGCTTTGTCGATTGTCTATCGGAATCTCCTCGCCGGAATATCCCTCCCGTCGACGAACTCCTCCTCCGGCCAACAGCTTCTGTCCTAGGGTAACGGTCAAAGTGCATCAAATTTTTCGGATTCTCAGTACAACGGGAAGGATTAGGGAAAATCTAGATAGGAATTTGGAAGCGGAAACTACCCTTAGGGTTTTTTCTTTTCTGTTTTAAAGACAATTTTACGACCTCTTGGAAGTTCTTTAACTCCAAACAATTAAATTTAATTGAAACGTTTTCCATCGACGATTAACTGTAGTTTCTTCCTCGGCGTGTGTTCCGTTTCGATCGTATCGGAATTCGGATTAGTTGAATGGGAAGTTAAGGAGATTTGAGCCTTAAGTGTTCAGAATTGTTGGCTTCCTTCATTGATTTCCGCTTTTTCGCGTTGTTTTTTCGATTGGTAGGGATTTTCGGTTAGTGTTGATCGTCATTCTGGTTGGTTTCTTTGTTCCAGTATTTTCTCGTGTGATGGATCAGAACAACTGGAGAACTCAGTTGCAGACTAATATTCGCCAGAGTATTGTTGATAAAATGTGAGTTGCCATCCACTCTGAAACATTGTTGGTTTATCAAAATTTCACTTCGGTTTTTCGTATTTAGCTCAATACTTGCAGGTTTTCCTTTAATTGTCATGTTTATGTTGTTATTTGTCAAATGTGATTCATTACTTGCAGAATGAGGACACTGAAGGGATGCCTTCCTGCCTCTTGTCCAGAAGGCTTGCAAGAATTCAGAAGGTTTGCTATGCGATTTGAAGAAGAGATTTATACTACTGCCTCAAGCCAGGTAGCATCAAAACTGGAACCAATCTTTTATGTTCCCAAATTGTGTCATATTGGAAACGCCCGTCATTTTCTAGTTGTCCTGTACCTTTGCTTTGTTTTAACTGATATTAACTTCTGGGTTAAGTCCTCTTCAGCTGGCTGATTGACCTTTGATTTCAGTCGGATTACCTGGAAAAGATATCTCTCAAGATGATTACTATGGAGAACAATTCTCAAAATCCGAATACTGGGCCCTCAAATCCTGCTAGCAACAGCAACAGACTTCCAGATACAGGAGGTAAATAACACAAAGATCATAAACTCTTGATGGGGATGGATCTACAAAGTCTCTAGCAACTAGTTCTGCATACATCACCTTAAGTTGTTCTGAATATCTTATGAGAAATATTCACCAACTGTCCTGTGAAAAACTAAAACCTCCATGTGAGAATTGGGCCCTAAAGGCTTCAATATCAGCCCTTTTGCTCTCTAAGAAATGTACAATCCATGTCTAGTACTGCTGAAAGCTTTTTTTTGTACAGATTATTCTCCCTTCCTTTTTCATTGGATGGAGGTTGGTTTCAAAATTGTCACATTGAAATGTTCGTTGGCTTAATGAATGGAGATTTAATGTTTTAAATTTTTAAAAGAACATCTGATCATGAAACTAAAATAGCCAATTCTAGAAATATTGAATTCAGAGGAGAGAGTTGTAATATCAGGCACTGCAACTTCTTTCTTGATCAATTAGAAAAAATATGCATGTTGTTAGTCCCGATTTTTCCATTTGTCTAACTTGATCTTTGTATAGCTGTTTCATCACTGATTCCTTCTTCTTCTTTGTTGGGTTTCTGCTTCTTCTGTCTTCAATAGCTTCACTTAGTCTGCCGTCTTCAGTTCAGATTCAACCTCAAGTGCATCAACAGTTGGTGTCCCAGGGTGTGCAAAATATCATAGCACCTGGTGGAGTTCTGGGTACAGCTGGCCTAAATAGTAACATGCAGAATTTGCCAAGCATATCGCAAGCGTTCGGTGGGAATCAAACGGAACCCTCCAATGTTTTTTCTGGTTCTCAAGGGAAAATGCTGGGACTACAGGTTGTTCCACCACAACAACAACAACGGGCTCAAAGTTCTCAGTGTCGTTATCAACAACAGCAGCTCTTAAAGCCTAAATTCCAGCATGGGACTTCGTCACAACCACTCGTACAATCTCATATTCCGCAGCAGGCTAATCAGATGCAATCTTCTCAACAATATAGTATGCAGAATTCAGACGTTGTGCAACCATCATTTATGCAATCAGCTTCAATGAATGACCTCCAACAGAATCAACCTACGATACAACACTCGACATCATCAATGCTGCAACTGCATCAACAACAGTCTGTCACAAGGCAGCAGCAGGCTTCTGTTGTCCCTCAAGTACAATCACATATGATGCAGCAACAATTGATGGCACACCTGGCCAATCCGAATAATTTGCAGCAGAACCAATTAATGGGACACAAACAGAAGTTGATGGCTCAGCAGTATAACCTTTCCAACTCGCATCAGCAGCATATAGGTGCTCAAAATAACCTGGGCTTGCAGCAGCAGCAGCTGCTTGGATCTCAATCTGCTTACTCGGGCATGCCAAACGATCAGCGCTCTGTTTATATGCTTCAGCAGCCGAAGGTTCCAACGCAGCAGCAACCGCAACCAGGTGGAACTTGTTGGCTAGCTTCTCAAGGGCAGCAATCACAGTCACAAGCCCCGCAGCAGCAATCTTTGTCACAGATGCAATCTTCAGCTGCTCAATTGCAAAATCAACTCAATTTGCACCAACCGTCCAATTCCCTGCTACTAAATTTACAGCAGAGAGTTCAAGGGCCAATTCAAGCTACCGGTATGTTGCTTTAATCTTTAGAGTGTTATTGATCAACAAGAGCATTTATGTCAATCACGGAAAACCATCCCATATACTTCCGGTTCAGTTGCTATGCAACTTCATAGATATGTTTGGTCTCTGTAAGAGTTTTGAAGTATAAAGTGGCTACGGATATCCTCCTATAGTTTAATTAGTTAGTGAAACCGTAGTTTTGCATGTCCCCTTAGTTTTTAATTATTCATCGATATTATACACCCAATATATCTTTGTCAGGCATAGCTCACATTTCCATCTGTTGTATTCTTGTAGCCTCGCTGGATCCAGCAGCACAGTCTGGTCAAGTGAATGGAGGTGACTGGCTAGAGGAATCCTACCAAAAGGTTGTCTAACTGCTCTCAATCTCTTGATTCCACCATTCTTTCCGACCAGGGAACTCTTAGCTGACACTTTCCCTACCCTTTTGTAGGTTAAAAAAATGAGGGACAATTTCTTGCCCAAATTAACTGAATTGTACCAGAAAGTTGTTACCAAGTTGCAGCAGGTGAATAAAGATGCCACATGAATGTTCGAAAACTTGGCCTGGCTATTGTATGTTCTAATGATTAGTCTGGATATTTAGCATGTTTCTGATGTGTCCCTCTTATTTTGTCCAGCATGATTCCATGCCACTACAACCGAAATCAGACCGGCTTGATAATTTAAAATTGTTGAAGCAGTTTGTAGAATATTCATTGATCGTGCTGCAGATGCCGAAGAGTAATATAACACCTGCTTTTATGGAGAAATTGGCTTCCTATGAAAAGCAGATCCAGTCTTTCTTATGTAGCAGCAGACCTAGAAGGCCAATGCAGCAAGGACTGGCCCAGCCTCACATGCAAAGCTTTCAGCCAGGTTCGGGCATGGATTCAGGACAAGGAAGTTCAGTAGGCTCTCTGCAGCAGGTAGCTGTCGCATCCTTACAGCAGAATTCAGTGAGCACATCCCAACAGCCACATAGCTCCTTTTCCACTCAAAGTGGAGTGAGCATGATGCTGCCGAACAATCCTGTGCAGTCAAACAATCCCGTGCAGTCAAATTCCAATATGCTTCAACACCAACATATGAAACAACAAGAACAACAGGTGCTGCAGCCGCAGCAGGTCAAGCAACAATTTCAGCAGCAGCGTCATATGCGTTCGATGAATGATGCAAATGAAATGAAGGTCCGAAAGGGAAAGAAATCAGGTGTCTATCAACAACATCCTACAGCGGGTCAGCATGCATCATACCCCCATCAGCAGATAAAATCTGGAACTACTTTTCCTACTACTTCATCACAGATGCCTCCGGCTGCATCCCCTCAATTACTGGAACATTCATCTCCACAGTTTGACCAGCAGAGCATACTTTCATCCTCGACCAAATCAGGAACCCCTTTGCAACCTGCAAACTCACCTTTCATTGTCCCATCTCCAATCCCCGGAAAGTCAGAGAAACCCCTCTCCCCTTCACTGTCTAATGTTTCACATCAACAAACATTAGCAGCACCATCACTTGCAATTAGTACTCCGGGTATATCAGCCTCGCCGTTGCTGGCAGAGTTTACTGGTGTAGATGGTGATCATGGTGGCGCATCGATAAAGATCCATGGCAAGCCAAACGTCTTGGAACAACCATTTGAGCGTTTGCTTAAAGCAGTACGTCAATTCTCCTAGAATACTTTAATTCTCCTAGCATAAATCTTTGTTGTTTCTCTTTTTGGAAACCAGGTTTAGTATATATTAAGGTCTATTGACTATTATGCATAACGTTGTGTTTTGACTGATCTTATGGCATGCTTCATTCGTGATTCAGGTGGAGTCTCTGTCTCCAAAAGCATTGAGTGATTCTATCAGTGACATGAGCTCAGTTGTTAGTATGATCGACAGAACCGCGGGATCATCCCCAAGTGATGATTATAGAACTGCAGTCGGTGAGGATTTGGTGGCAATGACCAAATGTTGTCTTCAGGCAGGTAACATTGTCACTCAAGACGGGCTTACTGGGACAAGGAAAATGAAGCGGTGTACAAGTGGAATGCCGATGAATGTCAGCGTATCATCAGTTGGCAGCATGAGTGACAGTTTTAAACAGTTGACTGGATCAGAGGCAATGGGTTTAGAGTCCACTGCGACATCGAGTGTCAAGAGGCGTAGAATGGAGGTATAGTCTCAGTGCGTGCTTCTTTTTCCTTCTGGTTTTATGATTTCTTCGGATGCATTGATTGTGGGATGTTTGCAGGCCAATCATATGTTGATGGAAGAAATAAGGGAAATAAATCAGCGCCTGATAAACACTGTCGTGGAAATTAGCAACGATGACACTGATCCAATGACTGCTAATGCCACTGCTAAATCGGGGGAGGGTATTATGGTGAAGTGTTCTTACCGTGCTGTAGCTCTGAGTCCTGACCTAAAATCACAATATGCACATATGGTGAGTTACTAAACATGATGGGGATATTATTTCTTGTCTTTTTGCTTGATGACATACCTTACTCATTCAGCCATTTTCTTTGCAGTCACCAATTCATTCCCTTGGATTGATCGTCCCTGCAAATTATCCAAATTCCTCCCCGATGTTGTTGGATAAATTCCCAGTTGAAGCCAGGTTTGGGGCTTCTTGTTTTTACTTTGACATTTTTGGTGATTAGCGTTTCTCTCTGTCTTGTTCCTCAAATTTAACCTTCAAGTTAATATCCTGTTGTGGTAATTGAAACTTAAGTGGATAAAAATTGTGTTTTTTGATGTAATCGATGTGAGGGTCATGTAAATGTGGTAAGTTGAGTCTGCGTCTGTGGTCCTTTTAAGTTATCAACGTGATATATTTGTTGACTGAATGCCTTTGTATGGTAGCTTTCACGGACGTTATCGTTGCTGACTTGCTTATCGCAATCTTTTGTTTGTTTTTGGTTCAACAGCAACGATTACGAAGATCTTTCAGCCAAAGTAAAGTCAAGGTTTAGCATCTACTTTCGTAGCCTTTCGCCACCCATATCACTAGGTGAGATTGCGAGGATCTGGGATATATGTACTCGTGATGTTGTCTGCGAATACGCGCAACAGAGTGGCGGAGGAACCTTCAGTTCAACATACGGAGCCTGGGAAATATGTTCGAGTGCTGCATAGTCCCGTTCTTCAAAAGGAGATCTCCCCCGTTCGTTTACAGGCTAAAACGGAATGCAGCGTGTTTGCACTAGGCACTTATATGTCTTGCAGCTTCGGTAAAGCACGGCCAAGGCCTTTGAAACACTAGTCTATAGTTTTTACTCTGTTTAGCATCTGTATTGTGGCAACAATTAATTCTTCTGGTGGTTGGTTCTTGCATGTCATTTCTTCTTGTGTCAAGCTTTAATTCTAATGCTCGTTGACCTACAAAACACCTCACCCTTAAAAAAGTGCTCGTTCAAAAAAACTTCAATTTCGATGTGAAGTGTAACTTTCATGTTTGCATTATAACGGTAATGCAAAAGAATCTGTAGTATAACATCTGAGTTATGTTGTAATAGACGGAACAAGGGAAATATCACATAAGGGTACTAAACTCAAAATGTCTTTATTCATATATTATATTTTTATAATGAATTATCTTATGGTGGGCCCCACCAAGTTTCACCCATACCGTAAACTAAAGTGAGCAACGCGCAGTTGGTGCAGTGGTGCCAAGGGCTGCACTTGGAAGGGCGAACCAAGGTTTGATCTCCCACAACGGCGTTGTGAGAGATTTAAAACCTTAACCCCGAGACCCGCCTCGAATAGAAATAGTCGGCCCCGTTGAAAGTCCATAATGGGCTGGGCCAGATACCTGGTCATTTAAGGAATGCCTAGAATAGTAATAAAGTCAGGGAGCAGGCCGCTGTGGGTGGGCCCGGCGGTGGCCATCTGGGTGGAGGAGGCCGGCGGCAACTCATACAACTTTCCGCTGTTCTCGCCGGGCTCAAGTCGTTGTTGGGGCTCAACTTCTCGATGTTTATAAGTTCTTCTTTCTTAGTAGTTCGTTCTGCAATTCTCGACTAAACTCGAGAAGGGAAGTAAGCAGCGATGCAGATGTTTTGTGGATGTTCGAGTACTACAAAGATTATGATATTATACGGACACACATCAAGCCAGAGGAAGATGGAAATTCGCATTCTGTTAATCCAGAGACCAAGTTACAATCTTCGAAAATAACCTAACATACTTGCTTTAACATCCTCCTCCAAGCTATTAGACCATCGATGTACATGAGCAATGCTAGATTTTGGATTTTCTAATTTGATGGAAAATAATCTTTTTGAGAAGAATAAAAATGTAGTTTTATAAGGGGACCACGAAGAATATTTTATTCATCGAAGGGTATAATTATCAAGGAAAGTATGTATTGACCAGAGAAAATTTTTGGTATTAGATTCAAGGATCCGAAAATTCTATTATTCTAGAAATGGAGAATGAAATTAGGAGTTTTACTTATAAAATTGGTAAATCTCAAAGATCTAAGGACAATTTACTCATTAAGTTTTATTTCATCTTGTAAAAGACATGCCAGAACAATAAAACATTTGTACATTATTGATTCCACAATTTTAGACTTTTAATATGAGAAGTAAAAAAAAAAATTAACTAAGCTGTTCTCCTATTCCGCGATTTTTCATAATATGATGTGAGTCTGATGTTTGTATGAGCAAATATCAGAAAACCTGCATAAAAAAGCACAATGGACGTGTCGTTATTTTTTTCATAATCTTTCCCAATGGCTTCAATGATACAACTCTACAACTAAACCCACACTTGGTTCTCATAAGTGGACATTCTCAATGGCCATTCTCCGCTCCTCTTCTGTGGCGATGTGTGTCTAATCGGGGATCGGCGCCATATAATTTGACGTTGTGTGATGACGTGGCACAGGGATGACGGAGAGCAACTACGGTTTCAATTTGTAATTTTAATTCGGATTTTCAAAAGTGTACTCTCTTTTAGTTCAACAATTCCTATTTTAAAAAAAAAATCTAGTTTAAAAAATTGAACTTGTTAAATATGATTTTAAAAAATAATTTAGTTAATGTTACTTTTTTTAAAGAATTCAAGTACATACGAAGTGATTTAACATAATTGGCGATCTCATCAACTGGCTCGGCCACTAATATCCTATAATATTTTCCTTGTTTTTCCTCCGTATTATCTTCATTGTGATGCATATTTGATAAGGCTAGGCCATATTTTCTTTTTTTAAGTAGCTTGGCCAAGTTTCTTGTGATCGTTTGTTTCCTACTTAATAAAAACTTTACTACGAAATTGCTAGGCACTGTTAATTAATGTTAATTAGTAATTAATGTGAACTACTTATTTAGCAATCCGTGCACTTTTTTTTAAGGTCTTAGTTTCCAACCCGAACATTGCGTGCTTACTACGTAGAGGCAATACACGCCAAGAAGCTTCTTCTACATACTGCAGTACTAGTCAAATTATGTTGCTCGGATGATTACCTTTTAAAACACAAAGTAGTATTATATATGTCAAACCAAATAGTGTTATTTTCAATGTGAAAAACAATGTTTTTGATGTTAGAGTGGAAAATTTCAGATAGAATTTCCTGAATAATTTTGTTAATAAATTAAGTCTTTATCAAAAACTATAAAAAAAATTAATAGAATGGTTGTAGGGGAAAATATTGGTATTATGTGATGTGATATTTTCCAAATTTATCGTTGTCTTTTTTCTTATACAAGAAGAAAGAAAATCTAAAATATAATCGAAACTTTTTCAAATAATCAGGTGGATTTATTTCATATTACTTTCTCTATTTGGAAAAAAATAACATTATCCAACAAAAACTAATTAAAAAAAAAGTCGCCATCGATTGACAAGCTAGTGCAACTTAGCCATATATATTTTATATGTAACATTTATCAATTTTCAATATGAAGAAACCTATCATTATCTCATCATCCAATCTAGGTTTTCAGGATTGATTTATTCAACTAGATAGCCAAATCCTAGTAATGCACTTGTATCGAACTTCTTGTTATTTGTGTCCTTCATCTCTTCTAAACCCGCTGTTATAAATAAACTCCACGATTCTGCTAAATTTCAACGCCAAAAGTTCATTCAACAAACTCCATTAAAAAAATCCCGACAAGAACTGAGAAAAAGAAAAAACAATGGCTTCGGATTCTGCATCAAGAGCCACTCCAACCACCAATCTTTGTGCCAGTTGCAATGGGTACCGGTTGGATTGGTCCTTGATGCCGAGTCGGACGCCATTATTTCTTCTTTTTTGATGTTTAGTAAAAATTTTAGGTAAAGGACTTTGATTTACATTCTGATAATTTTTTATATCTTTTATTAATATAATTATTAATTTCTCAAAAAAAGTCAAAAGAATACACCGATTGTAGCATAATGTTATGTATTTTGATAGTTTTTTCTAATTGTAGTTGATGAACAGTCTCTCTTTGTTTTCAAAAAAATGGATCTGAAATTTATTTCCAACTATCAATTGGTCCGTTTTTGTTTAACTGAAAACCAAAAATAGAGCTATGTCAACAAGATTTATGCCAAATAATTTGTACACTAATGAAATAGGGCATCGTATATTTTTATTAGATCTAGTTTTCAAATTTAATAATGATGGGGTTAAATTGGGTGTTCAATTTTTTTGAACTATATAGACTAAAGAATATGTGTGATTTTTTTTACAAAAATTCAAGAAGACAGGTCCGAACGCATATCTAATGAATCAAATTTTTTTGATCTGATTGTCTGGTCGAACCAGAAAATTGACCAAGAAAATTCAATCCGTTAGGTTTTTAAGCATTCAATTGACAGAAGTAGAATATGAAGTGGCTCGGCCTTTGGGGGCAAAGCGGCGGATTCTATGAGGAAGGCGCGCAAAGGAGGCTCGAGGGCTTGTTAAGGAAGGCAGCAAGTGCCCACGAAGGTGGGAAAATGAAAGTTAAAGTGCTCATACGCTCGACCAAGAGTAAATGGGAGAAGCACGTTTTGAATTGATGTTAAGTTAAAATAGTAAGGATCTGAGTTGGCTTAATAATTATGAGTGTTCTCTGGTACCCCACCCAATATGCTCATTAAAGAGCCTAACCGGTCTTATGCCTATGAGAGGAGGGATGGAGGATACTATATATTTATAATTTTTTAAAATTTCGATTTCCGATCCGATCGGTGGTCTGGTCAGTTGGTCCAGTCGACTTGAAAATTTTCCAAAAAACCGAGTTGATCTCCAGGTTATTTTTTAAAACATTGTATAAATCTGATTTTTTAAATTAAGGTATGAACAAAAAAATTTATCAATACTTTACCTAATCCTAGGCATACCTTACCTCACTCTAGTCATCGTTATCTCTAGATAAGGATTAGTTGTTAGCATCGTGCCTCTCTAACCCACCTGCTATTGGTAAAAGAAATATCTTGCCCCTATGATTTCACAAACTAATCTTTGTCTTCACATCTAATTCCATAAGGAATACTTTTAAATGGATAGTATTTGACTATTTGACCTAATAAATTTGAAACAAACATCGTTGTAGAATAAATAGTTTAATTTTTTTTCAATATTTTGGTCGATATGTATTGTATCAAATTCAGTTATTAATTAAATCAGAAATGTACCAAGATAAAAATAGATCAATGACCAAATACAAACGTAAATGCACAGCTCAATGCCCAATTTTAATTACATTCAAACGAGTGACGAGTGACGACGTTAATCCTATTCGGGCTTGCCATTGAGCTTGGGGCTTGATTTTGGGTGGGCCTTTTTCTCAATCTGAAAAGCTCAGGCTTGCAAATGTACTCAGTACTCACCGAAGACAAGATCCACTTTGTACTGGATCATCGGCGGCCCGAACACGGCCCTCGTGTCTTCTCACTTAAAAAATTCAAAGATTTTTTTTAGAAGAACTAAAAAACATTCAAAGAAGTTTGAACCTTTTTTTGCTAAAGCACGGTGACGTAGTTGTGAAATATCCAAACAACAAAAGATAAAAGAGACGTAGTTGACTGGTGGCTCGTGACCGCAATGGATCTATGTGCTTAGCATAAAAAAATAGTTCTTGTTTAACAAGTTGGTAATTTGAACTTTTGAAAAACAAAAAATAATGCTAACAATTTATTAAATGTAATTCAATTTAAATTATTCAATTAAATACAACTTTTTAGTATGATTTTGAAAAAGAATTTAATGATGGACCCAAAATAAAGACGGTGACAAGTAAATCTGTGAGAAAGAGACAGGAAAGATATCTAGGTAGATCCGTTGAATAAGATTCCCAACATTTAATCTTGCGAACCGAGCTCGTAATAAGGCCTCAATTTTCCATATGGTTGGTTGTTAGTTCGCTACATGCATGAAACACATTTGCTAGTTGGTTTGGCTTGCGCTAATGCCCACGTACACAAACGTTGAAAACATTGGTCTAACAAATGTTTGTCTTATTATAGTTTAAACAATTTTTTTTTTGGTGAAAATTATAGTTTAAACAATTAAAAGCGTGCCTGTATTAAGTTAATATTTGAAAAGTAAAATTTGTTTGAGACAAAAGTATCGATAGATGTGTGAACTTACTTTTTCACCCGAATCTAACTCAATCAAGAATAAATGACACCTTATAAAAATAATTGTCTCTAGGAATCTAGATTATTCAACTGTCTTTTCCAGAATACAATACAAAGTGTTCTAAATGTCTAGAAAATAATGAAAGTTTTCTGCCGAAAAAATGTGGTCGTTCCCATTGCGAAAGTTAAACAAAATCATTATACATGCGTTACATTCATACAAAGGCATTTTCGGTGGATGATTATACCGCGACCTTGATTTAATAAATCATGCATTTTTGATCCCTGTTCAAAACTGAAATTAAAAATCAGGGGGCATTCTTAGCTTTCGGCGTGGCTGGTACTTATCGGGTTTTTATACATGCAAAAGAGATTGCTTTTAGTGGTTTATGATATTTGATTTTAGCTTTTGAAATGAGAAAATGACAAAACAATGTTTTTCGGAAGAGTTAAAATCGTCAATAACTACCTTGTTTAGTTGCGGTTCTTCAACCAGCATTTGAAACATGTTCGGAGTCATTTTACCAAAGATGTTAAATCATAAAATACTTAATAAGAATTCGATAAATTTTAAGAGAGAAACAATCAAGATTCGTAGAAGTTGCCATAAATGTAAAATAATTATGAATCTTACAAAATTATATATTGTTTGAATTGTTGGCGATTCCATGTAGAGCGATGACTTCATGCTGAGTTATTTGAGATGTAATTTCATAAGTTAGTCCAATTAATAACTAATCAATATACACCTAGATTGTCGTTTTTTTAAAAGGTATAAGTGTTAATAATCGAAATAAAACATAAATTATACTCAGAGTTGTATTTTTTTTTCTACGGAAATTGTTATTCTAATTCAATCACATTCATATTTTGTCAATATTTTATGTAAATGGTATAATTAAAAACATTTAATGAAAACAGTCAACTCATTTACCACTTGACAAATATCTATATCAGCAGTCAGCAACCAACTTTTGATATTTTTATACCAAACAAAAATAAATTATGTTCCAACTAATATAAAAATTTATATTGTGGGGCCCACCCATTTCACCTAATTAACGGGAGGGAAAGGAACCAACCCTGTCCAGTAGAACACTTGTCTCTTCAAACCAACCCAGAGAGCCATTATTCCATTATTACAGTGATCAAGACCCAGTACAACCTACCTCAAAACTTAACTAAAGTGAGCAACTTTCCGACTCTTCGGGGCATTTGAGGAATGCCCAGAATAGTAATAAAGTCGGGGAGCAGGCCGCCGTGGGTGGGCCTGGCGGCGGCCATCTGGGTGGAGGTGGCCGCCGGCAACTCCTACAACTTCCCGTTGTTCTCGCCGGCTCTGAAGTCGGTGCTGGGGTTCAACCAGCAGCAAATCACCATCTTGGGCGTGGCCAACGACATAGGTGAGAATGTGGGGCTCCTCCCCGGCTACGCCTGCAACAAGCTCCCGCCTTGGGCTGTTCTTGCCGTTGGCGTTGTGCTCTGCTTCTTGGGATACGGTGTTATCTGGCTCGCTGTTAGCGAAACCGTGTCCGGGTTGCCCTTCTGGGTGGTGAGTGAGTTTGATCATCATTTTTTATGTTTATTTAGCTGTTGTGTTGTTTGTGGAGATAAAGTGATGAACTTTGATGTTTGATTATTGGTTTTGGAGCTCATGTTGTCTTGTGGGTGATTAGGGTTTGTTCTTTCCATGAGTGGGATACTTACCCAAGAAATTTCACTTCAATTTAGGAAGTTGTTTTACTTCTCTCTTTTTTTGGTTCAGATTACCACATTGATTTGTGAGAGTGGTTTTGGGTTGGATGGTTACTCTAAGATGGTACCAGAATAGGTTGATCTCGTGCCCACTGTTGTGCTCGCATTGTATATAAGTGGTGGGCTTGGTGATAGGCGTGGAAAATCAACCTACTCATTTCATTGCCTTGTGGTTTTGGATTCTAATATTTTTTGAAGGATTCGATGTGGAATTAGGTTTGGTACTAGAAGGGTGTTGCTGGATACCCTGTTGGAAGTTGATTGTTAGTAATCTGCTGATGATTTTCCAGTAGTTAGTGTTATCTGAGTTTAATTTCAGAGAATGTGTGCTTTGTCTTCTCGACTAATGCAAACATTCTGTCACTTTTATTATTATTTTGTGTATGGATCCTAGTCCAGTTTGATTCTTCCCTCATCCCTGCCGATAGCTGATCTAGTATCATGAGGCATTGAGGTATTTTCATGTTAGAGTTTTCCTTAAATTGCCTTTATCATCTAACCTAGATGCTAAGATCCTCACCATATCGGAGTTCAATGGCCATATGATTAAGAACCATGACGCATTTCTATCCGACTTAGCCAAACTCGATTAGCAACAAAAGGAAACCTTATTACGGTTCAGTTGGTCTTCATGTTCTTGTATTTGAGTTATTTCCTTCTCTAGAGTTCTCTATCGCTTCTAAAGTATTGAAATAAGATTGTAGCCTCTAGTTTAGCGTGATTGGGAACTTATGAGGATTTTTTTCTCCTACAGTTATGGATTGCACTTGTAGTTGCGACCCACAGCAATGCATGGTTCGGCACAGCTGTGCTCGTCACCAACATGAGAAACTTCCCGCTCAGTAGGGGCACCGTATCTGGCATTCTCAAAGGATATGTTGGACTCTCTGCTTCGGTATATACAGTTCTTTACAACATAGTGCTGAAAGAATCTGCAACAAATCTTCTGTTATTCCTTACTGTTGGTATTCCAGCGCTATGCTTGATTATGATGTACTTCATCCGGCCCTGTGCTCCCGCTTCTGGAGAAGATTCTTGGGTGCATGGTCATTTTCTCTTCACCCAAGCCGGTAGTGTTCTGCTCGCCCTGTTTCTTCTTGCGACCACCGTTATAAGCGACTTGGTTTCTCTTAGCGATGCTGTTTGCTACACGTTAGTCGCTGTTATGGTTGTTCTTATGCTGTCTCCTCTGGCGATTCCTTTGAAGATGACACTATTTCCTGCAAGGCCAAGGACAAGCATAACACCGTCATATTCCTCCGATCAACTAGTGTCAAAGGAAGGTGAGCAGCAGACGGAACCTTTGATGACGCCTTCCTCGTCGGCTTCCTTTCTTGGGAACATGGACAACGAGGATGCTTCGGATGTCGAGACACTTCTTGCTGTTGGGGAGGGAGCGGTAAAGAAGAAAAGAAGACCAAGGAGAGGCGAAGATTTCAAATTTTGGGAAGCTTTTATCAAGGCTGACTTCTGGCTTCTCTGGTTGGTATACTTCCTTGGGGTAGGTTCAGGAATTACCGTTCTAAATAATTTAGCTCAAATCGGAGTGGCATTTGGCGTTAGCGATACAACAATGCTGCTAGCCATCTTCGGCTTCTGCAATTTTTGCGGCCGTCTAGGCTCTGGTGCTGTATCCGAGCACTTTGTCAGGACAAGAATGATTCCCAGAACATTATTGATGACTTGTGCCGAGTTGATCATGGTTGTCACCTTTATCCCGTTCGCATTGGGTCTGGATGGTATCCTTTACGTCGCGACTGCTTTACTTGGTCTCTCCTATGGGATTCTATACGGTACAATGGTGCCAACTGCGTCAGAGCTTTTCGGTCTGCAGCATTTTGGTATCATCTACAACTTCATGATGCTAGGCAATCCTGTCGGTGCTCTTATTTTCTCGGCTTGCCTCGCCGGCTATTTTTACGATTCAGAAGCTGCTATACAAGGAAGCTCCACTTGCCTAGGTGCCGATTGCTTCAAGTTGACGTTTTTCATTCTGGCCGGCATCTGTGGTTTTGGCATGCTCTTAAGCATCATATTGACAGTTAGAATTCGCCCAGTTTATCAACTGCTATATTCGGGAGGCTCTTTCCGGATCCCTCAAAGCCATTAATGCATTGCCACTGCTTCGGTTGCCCAAATAAAGTGGAGAGTGCGCTATTTTGAGAAGGTGTGCTCCATTACTTAGTATTACTCAGATTGTCGAGCAGCCGCACATGTTTGCTGCAGTCTTACTGTTGTAATCTGGTGTATTGACCATATAGATCATATACTTGGAGGTATGTGGCGTGATTAACTATCATCAAAATTTATAAAGCACGAGCGAGAACGTGTATCTCTAAGTTTACATGTTCATGCTATGAAGTTCCATATGGGTCAGAGATGCTGCTTAGCTCTGTTTCTATCTCCTCCATTTCAAGAAGCTGCTGCAAACGAGCTTTCCTTGTGGCTCTCTTATCCTAAGTTTACATGTCTTAAATTAAGTCATTCCAACTAAAAGATCATTTCTGAAATAAGTGCATCCTGCTGCATCACTAATAGAGTTATGCATTCATCACATTGCTGGATAGTATCGCTACACACCCAGACACGATCATTCATGTAAGAACATGAAATTTTAAGCTGTTAATTCCCTGGATCGTGATTCTTAGTATTCAGCATCAATCTTCTGATAACTTAAAACAGCTGAAAATGGCCAAGAAAAAAGGAGGTAAAGTTGGAAGAAAAAATCAATAAAGTGGACACTTGTTCCAACCAGAGATGCAAATATGATCTACTGTTAACTTTAGTATTGGATGAGAATTTCTCTTTTTCTTGCTTTCCTACATCATTGGACTCTCTCTTTCTTTCCAGGAACACCACCACAAAAGTAAAGGGAGACACTTTGATTACTGAGACAGACTCTTGATGCCAAAGTATGCTCTCTACCTGACCCACCACCAGATCAAAAGACAAGAAAATACTGTCTTCTGGTGGTGAAAATTAAAAATTAAAGTAAACAAAAAAGAAACTCACAAGAACTCACACAACTAAGTAGTGTTTCTGAATACTGTCTGGTGGAGGAACTCCTAAAACTCCATCTCTCACCTAAATTTACTATTGAACTCAAGAAAAAAGCATCAGTTTGAACCCTAGACCTCAATGAAGTCGTCTGACGCCTTGTGTCGTTAGGCCAAATGCCCTTCGTCCCGATGATGATCAGGTAGGCTTCAAGTTCTGAAACATGGTGTCCCACCTGATTTCTTCAACAGCACTAGTCCAATAACCATCATCATGGTGACCATCCACCACCTTCTCCTCCCCCTTGTAAACATTATAGATCATGGGAGAAGGACTAGAGAAGCTATCAAGCCTAGGACCCGAAACCCACATGGGAGTAGTAGGGGTCCTTCCATCTGTCAGCAACAGCCTGCTGCTGCTCTGGTGGTCCATGACCTTCTTGTTATTCCTCTTCAACCTCGCTCCTCTCCATCTGTTGCTGCTGCTGCTGCGGTACCCGGCCATCCGAGGGACGACGACGAGGGCTGATGATGATGATGGCTCCTGATGGATCCATGTCCTTAGGTACCTACTCACAGAACTCTTGGTCCTCCTGATGGCAACCAGGACTCTTGACATGGGATGTGGGCCCCTCCTCTCCTTCCTAGCTAGCTTGAGGATCTCCAACCTGTGTTTGGCTATTGATATCCCCATGCTCTGGAGGAACTCATGGTTGAAGTATGATATGTCTTCTTCCTCAAGCTCATTCTGAGCAAAGGCAAGGCCATACTCATACACTAGAGTTGCTTCAAGCCCTGTTTTTGATAGCCAAGTGAACCAATCCATGTCAATAGTTTGCTACGTTGGGAAATTTTGGTTACAAGAAGGTGATCAAGTGTTTGTGTCTGGTCGGGAAGGTGTCCTAGATGGGGGGAAATATGTGGTTTTCTCTTTTGTAAAATTCGGATATTCGGAGAGTCGTCTCTAAAATAGAGCGGGAGATATACAAAGATCCACCAAACAAATTCTGGTATTGGTGGTTGGGACTAGAGGCCAGTGAATGGGGCATATTATATATCCTCCAATGAATGGGGCAACTCAGACTTTGAAAAAGAAGGAAAGATAACATTTTTGACATTTATTTTTATTATCATTTTGTTGATGCTGGCCTCTTATTAACAATGTTAACCTTGTGATCAATAAATAATATTTTGACTTTAATTAAAAAATTAGGATAACAGTCTCGCGTAAACTAAATTATCCCTTGTTTAGAGTGATTAAACTCGTAAATCAGAAGTGCAATGTCCAATTGGATAATAAATGCTGAGTGACTTTTTCTTCCTTTTTCTTTAACCAAAAAAAATAGCTCCTGAATCAGAAGTGTGATGCCTAAGGATTCCCTTGTGGAAATTATAACACCATCAATCACGGCTTAGGAGAAAAAAAATTAAAGGACTCGTGGTGGGGGGACACCAATTTGCTGCTCTTTTAACGCGCTTTGCCTTTGCATTTTTGCCTCAGAATGTTGCAATGGTTATTTTTTTTTTAGGGAAAGTAACCGAATTATATATATCAGGGAACAGAGTTACAATCTGCATTAAGCAGAGCAGCAAGTTCGGGGCATAAGCAACATAGTGTGAGTGTGACGACAAATCCAATCAGCAACACAATTACAGAGTCGAGGGATAAACCCGACCAAGCACAGGGGCAGAACAGCAAGATCGCGCCTAATCCCAACAACCAGGTGTTCAACATCCTAGTCTAAAGAAGCAAGCGGATCACAAATAAAAGAAACTGCAACATGACAGTCCGATTCAATCATCACCGGGGAAAAAACAAAAGATGAAGACACCGATAAAATGGCCTTCTCTATAGCTAGAAGCTCCGCTTCTAGGGTTATTGGATTTGGTATAATCAATAACTAAAATTTATAATTTTATTTATTTATTTTGAACTTGCAAAGTTTCATTTTTCTTTGAAGATTATCACCATATAATGATTCCAACTCTTGTGTATGATTTAAGAAAAGTGAAAAAGGAAAAGATGAGGGCTAATTTCAGGGTCTCTAATAATTTTATTTTCGAAAGAGTAACCCACCCGATTAGCTAAATGTGATTTTATTTTAATAATATTTTGATTTGATTTATACTAGGTGTCTCTTTTATGAAAAAATATTTTGAAAGAATTTCAAGGTCAAGCATGTTTTCCTTTGAGAAATGCGATCTCTCACTTTAAAACAAATAATTGTGAATTATAATCTGCGGAAATAATCTGTCTTATCAGGGTACGCCACATTAGTATTTATGATGGGGTTACACAACAGCAACCTTGTCTGCTTAATTTCTTATTAATCATCATTTAACTCGGTAGTTAGTCGGTGTTCACGTTAAGTCACGTGTGAGAAGTGTACTAGTTAACTTGATCCCCAATTCTCTAGTGCCATTTGTGGCTTATAAGGATTCGTGCAGCGAATATAACAATTCGAGGAAACTGACTTGGAGGGGGTTAATTAACTGATATAATGAAAGTTTGTGCAGCATTTGAGTACAGATGCCGATTCCTGCCATAAAAATTAACTCTATCCGAGAGAGATTACTCCCTTGAGATTTTTTAAAAGTCTATTTTAAAAGTAGTAATTATTTAACACTATCTATATCATTCAATGACCAAATTCATGGTTAAAGTATGGTGAAAAAATTGGAGATGGGGAAATTAAGAAATATATGGGAAGAAAAAAGGTATTGCTTTCTATTGTTTGATGGAAAGGAAAGAAAACTAGTGTACACATAAATAGAAACACATAATGGAGATTCAACTCTAAATTTGTGTTATGTAATTCAGCTCTTTATTTCAATTTAAAAAATTTAATCATTTTCTTAGGTAAATTCTGATTGTAACACGGCTGTCTTAAAGTAAAGTAGAAACTACTTATCAAAGATAAATAATGTAGGAATTAAATCTGCAAAAGTGCACCGACTCATCAGAGATCATGAACTTAATCACAACATAGTAAATTAAAAATTATTAATTTCCCCGACAATTTATTAAAACTACTCCTGTAATTGTTCGATGTTTACTAGGTCATAAACCAAAGTCCACGCACCACGAAGACTTGTCGTGATTGGCTATTTAAGTGAGTCGTCGTTCTCTAAGTGGCTGAAAATGACCGGATCACTTGCCACAATCACTTCCACGCACGGACTTTTCATTGTTTAATTAGAAAAAATTGAATAAAAGTATTAAATAACTATTTGAAAAAAAAAATCCTCCTCTAAAACATTATATATTATTTGAAATTAAATTAGCAATTCAAATTTCAATTAGAAACTCATATTTATATTATTTGGTATCCAAATAACAAATATATAAAAAAAAAGTCGTGATCGTGAAAACGAAATAGAAGATGGTTTGCGGGAGGGCGGCCACAGCCCACAAAAGCGGTGCGCCGGTCCGATGAAACCTCTGATTTTTATATACAACATTGGTAGAACTAGCAGAAAAGTTTGACATTTTTTCTTTATGCCAAGATCAGGGTTTGACTTAAAAAAATATATTAGGTTTATTTGTCATCGAACATGAGTCGATGGATCGTAAACTTATTAGCAAATTCAAGGGATAAATGTTGACTTTTGGATATTTATATATCTCAAATTCAGGGAGTTGTTTTGAGGTTTCACACAAGTCTAAATTGCATGCTCATTGATTTCATCAGAAGCCAACTGATTTGACATAATAATTCTTTGTCCGAACCACTATCTATCACATTTCCCAATAGGCAACCGTTGTAAGTCAAAGTAAGATATGCAATTATTTCAATGTAGTTAGAAGCCTTTTATTTTTAATTTTTTGGTGTAAGAGTTGTTTTATTGTAATAAAATGCTGAATTTTTGACATTTATAAATAAATTTATCATTCTTCTGATAAACATTAACATATTGGCTGGTCGAATCACTCCTATGATTGAACTTTTTATCGTATCATCCACAGTAAATTGGCCGGTCGAATTGCGTCACTGACTTGGGGGGCCAAGACCCTTTCCTTATTCTTGATTCGCTTGCCTAGTGATCTGTATCTTCTTTTCCTTTTGTCTAGGGGCGTGAGGGGAGCTTAACCTTCAAAGGACCTTGGGTTCTTCTGGGTTTTTTGGTTACGTTTTGTTTTGTTTTTGGGCTCTTTGGACCCTTGTAAATATTCTTCTCATTAATAAATTTACTAATTAAAAAAAATTAACATATTGGTCGCAATCTTTAAAGGAATTTTCAACAAAATCTTATTTTGTATATGGGGATTGTAACCGGAAAATTCTAGTTACATCCTTCATGTAATTATTCCATTGAAATTTTAGTAATTAAATTGTATTTGACAAAATATCTGCCAAATAACAACAATTATATTTGGTATTTATTATAGCCGTTAGTACTCGTAAGCACATGTTAGCCGTTATTACAGCGACTTCTCTTTTTGGAATCTTTTAAGTAATTTTTATTGAGTACATATCCAGGTATTAAAATAGGATACATAATTATATAGTTTCATTAATTTGCGTATATATGTGAAATTAGATTTTTAATGATACAGAGATCATGACCTCGTAAAAGATGATTTTATATTATTTTTGATGTATGATATTATCATTTATAAAAGTTTACATACCAAATATATCTCTGTGTGTAACTTGATAGCCCGCCTTCTTTTTTGTTTCTCCAAGTTATCTTTGGCATCAAAATAAGAACAGCGGTTTAATTAGATTTTGTTCATTACGTGTCGAATCCTTGCGCAATAGAAAATTATGAAAGTGAAGGACGCAGCTGCCGACACATATAGTAGGTTTAAAGGAAGTAGACCCCATAGGTCTGGCTGCTTTCAGACATTTCTCACATGCAAAAAGATTGGTTGCTTGCTAATGGATCCACCACTTTGTTTTGTCTCAAAATACAATATTGGATCTCACCCAAAAAAAAAATTACAATATTGGATTCGATGTCTAGTTCAACACGAGCAACTATTACGAATTTTAGTTATGATATATACCGGAGTATCTTTTATTATAATCAGATTGCTAAGTTTCACCATGTATTCAGGTTACTAGACCAACAACTTAAAAAGTACACCAGAAGACATATATATATCTTAATGAGATCGAATTTCTTATTCGAATAAAGATCCCGTTTGGAAAATTTAAATTGCTACGGGTCACGAGCTGTCTAATGTGTTAGGCAATTGGTGAAATAATTATTACTAGGAGTTAAAATGCTCATATCCAACAAATATTTCATAATATTACGAATAAAAAAAATTCATATAGAGTTAAGTCCAAGTTACAAAAGGAATTTAATCTAAAAGTACAGGATGTGTATAAATTTAAAGAGATTCCAGATTTAAGTTTTGACTAATAAAATCATCCTATAAACATTTTCTTTAAGGTTAGGCCAAATCTGAGAATGAAGTTTTTTTTTAACAAGTACCTCATAACAATTATGATTGGCCAAGCTACGGAGCTTCCGCATCATCGTTAGTTGGTTCACGTGCAACATATTTTGAGGTAGGAATTTTGATTTTTAATCCATCACTTTGAATACTTATATTGATTCAAAAATGAATCAAAATTTTGAGACCATATACGGAAGCAACCCACGTTATAAGATCATTGGGGTACCCAACAAAATCTTTTAGAAGTTGGAGGATTCTGCGTGCATTGGCCCTCCTGACCAAGGTATATTATTATTAAAAAAAATTTCTAATTTGATCTCCATATTATTTGTCGTTTCAATGTCATTTAGCTTTTGTATGGTTGGCTTTTGCCATTACCAATAATTTCAACTAGTTAGCTTACAAAATCTAGGCATGTCCTCTGTTTATTCGTCGCGTTGTGATTGTTTTTCTAGCTGACAATTCGTTTCAATAATGTAAACCAATTTTTCAATAGAAAAATAATTATATTTTCGTATTCAAACTTTACTCGTTCTACACGACTGTTTGCTTCTCATTCTTCGAAAATCCGAAAAACAAATTCAAGTTAACGAGTATATGAGGCGTAAATTGTTATTTATTACCTCGCTATTCTGTATATAGTAATGTAATTTAGTTTGTGAATGTTGTATTTCTTTACTCACTCTAACTAATTTAAAAAATATTTTATAAAACTAATTTAAAACCACACTGATGAAGTTATTTAAAATAATATTATTTTCCAACTCCTCATTATATCAGAGACATGAATTGGGCTGGATTGGAGCCCATTGGTCTTGTATTTCTTTCATTTAAAAAAAAACCCACAAGCTCATCAAACTTTGATTCACAAGTTGAGGCCAACTTGACACATGAGAAACAAGGAAAGTCTCATGGCCCTTGTCTAGTTACTTCAATCTGATCTGGACTGCAGTTCTCACCAGATTCATGCCGATGATCAGAATAATAATCTCCCCAAGGATAGTTTCAAAACCATATTGAAAATTCCATCTGTAACTCAACAGTACAAGACGTGGAGGCAGTCGAAGATGCATCGAAAAGCAATCCACGAATGTTTAGGCAGGCTATTTCGCATGAGCTAACAAGATCATTTCGATAAGTAGTTTCGCACAATTGGGACTGCCTGTCCCCAGGTTCATTCCGATTTCCGATGATTGGATTCGAGCAGCGAAGAGTTGCTCGCTGCAAAAATGTGTTATCTTCAAAACTTGGACATGTCTACTTCAAGGAAAGGAAATTAACCGTTTTCTAAAAGCATTTCTCTTGGTGATTATGATTCATAAAGAAATATATATTTGTTAAGAACCTATGCTTCTGCATTCAGTTTCCTGAGCAGAAGTTTGAAAGGGACAGACAGTAGGTGCCAATGTCCTGGACAGTTATTTAGCAGACTGTTGATATTATAACATAAACCAACGGACACAACCACATGAATCATTAAAAGTCACCGAAACGAAGATATCATACTATTTCATTGCCGCTCAAAATACAGTCCCCTTAAGGGAGATCCATTGCGGATAAGTATACAGGAGTTCGTTAGCTCCAGCAGTCTCAAGAATGTTTATCAGCTGACAATTGCGGGAATATTGTTTAGTGTTTACTCTACGCAAATCTATAAATTGTAAACCAGATAATCCATGTTGGTACAAAAATTGGTTACACCAGAGCCATGGCCATATTCTTCACCAATGTTCATTACTCCTTGAAACTCCCCGAACATTTTCGGAATAGCAAGAGACATGGTTGGTTTTGGATCTTCAGACTTCTTAAGAAGTTGTTTAATGGGTACAGCAAGAAAACAATCGATAAAGCTCGGTGAGAAGAGTCATTCAGTTTTTCCCTCAAGACTGTATACATTGCCGACGACCCCAACAATGGCAACGATAACTGCAGTTATCAACATCAACCACGACAATGACCTCTCACCTGTACTCAAACTTTCCCCTAGATGACTTAACCTCAAAGCCACAAGAGAAGGAAATATGAAACCCAACGAAACAGCTGTCGTTGCTCCTGTAAACTTGAATGCTGTCCAAATGTTTGGAATCATGGTAGAACCAAAGTAAATCATGCAAAGCAAGACAGCGGTTAAGATCAAATTCCGCTTCCTATTCTCTTGGAGGGCAGGTGATCCTTCAAACACCAATTCTGCCACAGTCTGCCTCAAGGAGAAATGAACAACAGGAAACACAAGAATCAAATGTAGAATATACCCAACTCTGACTATATAGTTCAAGGCGGTGCTGAAGCGGATACCAAGGTCCTTGTCGAAATTGGTCAAGACATCAGCTTCAGTATCCTTCCCAAAGAGCAAATAACCGGATACTGCAGTAGCAGCATACACAACTATGCAAAGAACCATAGTGATCCTTCCAACACGGTTCATCTTCTGTGGCGACCTCCCTTCCAGCTCATTGTAAATAGGCTGGACGTTGAAGTGACAAACATAAGCATTCGTCATGATCGGAATCACCACAAGCAAATCCAAGATAGCTTTCTCCGAACTAAAATCTGGACTCAACCTAGGAGCTTCGAGCTTCCCTTCTACAAGCTTAATAAAAGCCACCGCAAAGCACACCACAACAAACACAACAGCCAAAGCCACAGAGGCAGCTGAAGTCAAGCTCAAAGAATCAATCTTGTCCAAAGCACAAAGAGGTGCAAGAAACACCACCAACACAATCAAAACCACCAACCTCCTATGATCCCACACCCCGTTCCCCAACCATTGATCGAAAACACCAACATGGTGGGGAGATCCCGACATGACATCACCCATAATGATCAGGTACACCACCAAGACACCAGCATTGTTCACTATGATGCAGATTTCGGCAAGTATCTTACCGGGTTTCCCCAACGCGTACTGAACAACTTCACCATACGAATTAGCCTTAACAAGCACAGAGAACCTAACCAACAACTCAACACTGATTTCAGACACAACCCCCATCAGAACAATCAACACCAACCCTAACACCAATCCGAGGACCTTCATAGTGGCCGGCAAGGCCATGATGCCAGCACCAATAATGGAGGTGGCCAGATTGAAAACAGCACCATACACATTAGACCCTTTATCCAATTTCGACGAACCAACCAAAGGGTACTCGTCAATATCAAAATCACCATCATTACCATCATCATCGGAACCGTGATCGGATTGGTCAATTGGGTTCATCCTGATCTGGGTTTTCCTGGGGAGAGCTGGGAACTGGGAATCATTGTGCAATTGTGATTCCAAGTACGAGTTTTTGGGTATGGCTGTGTAATTGGTCCCCATTGGAACCCGTTTTGGGATTCGAAATTGCAACCAAACACACGAAAAAGAAGTGAACTTTGTAGATCGGAAGGAGAGGGAAGGACAAGGGGAATGTGATTCCAGGAGAGAAAGCGCAAGGACCGACGTGGGAGAGAAGGGGACTAGATTAGATCTCTGGGTCAAAGTTCTTAACTTTGTTTCTGTGTTTATGTTTTCTTACATTTTAGAGAGAGAGAGAGAGAGAGAGAGAGAGAGAGAGAGAGAGAGGAAACAGGTCTCTTATTGGCTGGGAAGTGGTAAGCTAGGTGGACTTGGCTTTAGTTGTGTAATAATAAAATTTTTATTTCTTTCAAACTATATTAATCAATTATATATTATTTTGGTATAACTAAAACATAATAAAGTGGAATGTTTTGAACTTTTGATTTTAGTAAAATCAAATACGGACATTTTAAAAGAATAATTAAATATTTCCTTAAAGAAATTAAACATGGACACTTAATGTACTTTCTTTTCTGTCGTTGAAAATTATTTATTGATGTTAAATCAGTTTTTTTTTGGAATATGGATTATAAATTAGATCAGTTATAACGTTATGAGGCATTTAAGGTAGTTGTTATTCGAGGTAGATATGAATGATATTATTAATTACAGGAAAATTGTATTAGGATGTTTGGATATCATTTCTAGTTTTTCTCTATTGTTGAATTAAATATAATTATCGGGTCCTTGGTCAGTTTTTCTTATTTGTTTTCATGAAGTATTTACGGGCACATGTGATTAAAAACTTAAAATATACAATATATAAAATAAGAAATAAGAATTTTCTCTCCCTCTTTCCCATCTCTCTCTCCACCGTCCCTCTCTTTCCACCACCACCGTGGGAGAGAACAGAGAAAAGGTTGAGAAAATTAATTTTGTGGGAATTTTTTATTTTTATATTCTGCAATTATCAATTTGTTAATCTTTGAGTGCTGAAGTGAAATTTCACCATATATTTTGGGTTATGGGCCTTTTACCCATCGTGGATATGGGCTCAACTGATGTCAAAGATGCCGGGACCATTTACGGAGATAATTCATTTCTTTGCGTCTCCTCATTCTATCATTGTTGATGCGTTAGCTCAAGATGTAACAGTTGCGATTTAATCAATAAAGAAAGCCATTTCCACTCAAAAAAAAAAAAGAATTGACTTTGGAAATAATTTTTTACCAACGGGGAAACTACCATTAAATTCCCCCCGATATTCTTTTCCCAGAATCAAACTGAGTACTTATGAACTATTTCAGTCATAAAATATTAAAATTGGTACAAAATGACCCGAAACTATATGGAATTTTTATTTTTCAGAAGGTATATGTAATTTGACCAAGCGAATAATTCCACTTTTTATTAGTAGGTTCCATCCACTACTGACACCCTAAATTGTACCTGGCCGTGTTTAAAAGGGTAAGAATAAATTGGTTAAAGATTTAAAGTTTCTTAAGAACTTTTTGGGTTTAAAATTTATAAATAAATAAAAATGTGTTAAGTTATCTGCTAATTAGTCTCATGTCTGAATAGTGTAGGTTAAAAAAATTGTATCAACGTTTTCTGGTTAATCATTGATGTTTATTGTCAAACACTAGTAAGCTCTATTTAAAAAACGATTATCTTAAAAATGTATTTTATGTTGCCTACTATTTACATTATAGGGACTTTGATGTTAATCCAAGTCCCATCTTCTTTTCCTTTATCCTTTTCCTTTACATCCCCTACGTAATACGTTAAGAATCGTGTCATGTCAACCTTCATATGCCAAGAAATGCCGACATTATATCGCGATAAATTCAATTTGAAGACACAATTTAAAGTCGCATTATATCCTCTTCCACAGAAAAAAGTAGGCATTCTATCATTTTATAAAAGGTGCAAGTTGCCTTCTCAAAAATATAAAAATAAAGGTGCAAGTTGGGAATAACTTTCGTTGCTTTCACAAAAGGAGTCCCCGGGGAAATTAAATTCTCGTACGTTGAGAAAATGGAGGAACTTTATAGAGTTGCATGTGGCTAGAAAGTTCCTCAGACCAAGGAAAATAAAACTCATAGGCTACAATGCTCCACTTATTTTTTAAGTGGAAGTTAGTCCAAAAGTAATTGTTAAGTTCCCCATTTGTACAAACGGAATTTACATATATAATCAAAAATATAATAAATTGATGACTTTTAAAATTTATAATGATCTCAATGAGATTTAAATTTTCTTAAAAGAAACAAGATTTGCAGATTAAAGAATTGACTAAAATATTAGAATCCTTAATCAGAGTTCATCCTTTGTAGAATAGTGATGGTCATTGGAAATTTGGATGTGCCACATAGTACTACTGTACCAGGTGGACCTGAAATTGTGGTGTGGTTGTGTAATGAAGGAAAAAGTCAAAATCGGTGGTCCAATTTTTTGGAGAGCCCGAAGCCGACATATTTAATTTAATTTGATGTGGATTGATTCCGCATAGAATAATAAATTAATCTTAGTAATAGAAATTACTCGTGTAAAAAAGAATACACAAAAATATTGTTCCTTAATTTTTTTTCAGAAAAAATTTGGACGGCCGGCAACCTAAGTAGATTGGATCGGATTACTCATTGTTTGCAGCCGACTATAACTAGCTTTTATTTATGTTCACAATTCCTTTGAATCCATTATACAAATCTGATCACGCTATAACTATTTTTTCACGTCACAGTAATTACTAATAGGTTTAAAAACGACGTCGAGAACGGCCGATCCACTCGTATAGGTCTGTTGCTATGATAGTTATAGAAAAGTGTGTTGTATTAATTTATTGGCTACATTCTCCTTGACTTGTGGTTGACGCAATTTACGGAAAGATAAGTTAAATTTTATTTATAAGTAAAAGTGTATTATTTAAAAAAATCACTAGTGATAATTACACTGCACTTTTTTTTATATAGATTAATTGTAAATTCTCCAATTATATACACAAATTAGTACAAAAATCATACCCTACTTGTTTTTTATATGATTAATTTCTCGTATCACGTGGTTAATTTTGTACAAAATTAAATTTTGGGATTCAAATTTTTCAATAAAATTTGACTATCTAAGTCACTTTTGAACTCGCTTAGTAATAACATAAGTGAGAAATTCTTGATTATATTGTTTATTCTGAAAGATAGTTCGATTTTGAATTTACAAAATTCTCTAAAAATAGTTCAATAAAATACAGACCATATATTTTTTTATCATCTTATGACGTGAAAGTCTCATCTATGCTTCAAAAGTTGTGGTGGTTGACGAGTACATACACCAAAGTACTCCAATCTTGAGAATAAAGTGATTCCTTATGAATTTGACAAAAGAACAAGTGAGAAAAATATGGTCAACATATTCATTAACAATATCACAAATAAAAATATATCTTGTAAGCATCATTCTTTTCATTTTAAACCATATGGAACATTCTACCTTCAAAAGTACCTGCATATTTGAGATATACGATGATCATTATGAGGGACGGATGCACTTGAAGAGGTGCCCCCATATATTTAACATAAAAAAGTTTGCCCCCATTGATATTAACTAATTTGCCCCCAGAATTTAGAAAAAGATAAAATTGTCTAAGGATAAAATTGACACAATAAAATTTTAAGATATTTTTATTAGCCCACAAATATTTTTTGTCAATTGCATAAATAATATAAATATTTTGCCCCCATAGTATAAATTTTCTAGATCTGTTCCTCATCATTATTATCTAAGTATAATTTCCAAAATTGTCCCCCAGATATTAACACCAAACAATTAGGCCCTTATTACACTGTTAAGAGAAACCAACCCTATAACCTAACACACGCAAAAAATTTCACGGTGGCTCTCAACCAATATTTGAACTATAAATTTTTTATATTTTTTCAACGTTGTATGTCGTTAAATTATACTCGTATTCCAAATAAATCTACCGGTCTGGTGTTTATGAAAACAACACCCATCGTCGGCTAATTTAAGGAAATATGAGAGGCGTGTGGGATTAGTTCAATTCTGATTGAGACAACTGGGCTAAGGTCTCCTGCATATGAAAGAACATGGCCATGTTATTTAATATATCGTTTTCTTGAAAAAGGAAATCCACATCTTCTTTATGTGGCAAAGTAAGACGAAATAATGTTGGATTCTTAATGATTTTGAAGATAAAACAAATTAATCAAAATTAGGTTTGCTTGGCCGCCCTAATGGGTGGTTGTAACTTGTAATCCGAATATGTGATCCATGTTGATTGCGATGCTTTAATTTTGGATGGGAAGCTAATATGAGTGAGACATGATACAGGCAAGACGAACGCAGCCAGTGACGGTTGATTGCTGGTACTTTAGTTACTAATTCTAACATTGTCATTATCTAAAAAAACAAAATCTCTCTTAATAGTACTTTAGTTAAATGATTTAAATATATTATCACTTTTTATAAATGCATGAAATTAATAAGTATTTTAGCATATCGATTTTTATACGTTAGTGAATTGGAAAACTAAAGACTACCCAAAGTCGTCCTATGCTCAACGAAGCGCTGCATTATCTCATCCTTATGTCAGCTTTGTGACAATTACTTGTTAATTTCTTATCGAAAACGAGAAGTCAGGTGGTCCGTACAATACATGATGGGTACATGAACATGTACGAAACATAAGCCTGTTATAGAGGTATTGGGCCCACTTTTGAGTTTTGTGCATAGTTTGAAATTTAATTACTTGGCATGATTTTTCCAATAAGAATCCAACAATAAATTACTGCATTGCTAGTGATGTTATTAATATAAAATTCAAAGCCGGTTCGAACTTGTGATTTCGAGAGTCCGTAAAGCTTATCCGCCTTATAGCTCATTTATTTATAATTATTAAATATTTATCATCTAATTATTTTAACCTTTTGAATTAAACATTAACATTTTAACAAAATTATACACTAGTAAACATGCATGTCACATTGATTAGGTATTAAGGATGCTAACAATTTTCTTTGATTATAATAGATTAAGGTAGTCATCGTACAATTGGATAGTCAGGTAACGGACTCACGGTACAATTGCAAGAGGAAAGTTAAAATCGACTAACATACAAAATAGTTAAAACCAAAAAATTAATCGCTAAAGTTAAAATATACTAAATTAATGTTAAAAATTTTGTTTACTTGAGAAAAATATTTATCCAAAAAAAAAATGAAACGCACACTAATATTGAAAGTGTATGAATAAGTTAATGACTGACTTTTTAGTTGATATACTTTTTATTTTAATATAGTTTTTTAATGTATCATATAAAATATGCTCAACTTAATTTTTGTATTTTGCAAAGTCACTATTTTTTACTTCGTAATTAATTTTAATATTTTTTAATATTTTTATTTTTAATACAATTATATTAAAAAAAATAGTAGAGTTAACATGAAGTAGAGACGAAGACTTTAGCGGTGACATTATAATAGGAGAAAAGTTAAGTGTAGAGGCAAACCTAATAAGACGAGAGAAAAATTAAAGGTGTGAGGGTGTAGTACTCATTGTTTTTAAATCGGCGGTCCGACTGACGGTCCACCATTCGGACCACGAATCGGGCTTTTCATTGGCCAGAAAATCATGGTCAGGTCGGTCACCTTACTAACTGGGCATTTTGGGCTATTTTCTGGTCCGACCGGGTGGTCCGACCAGAAAACTAGGCTGGTTCGACCGAAAAACATTGATTTATTGATTTATTTATTTTTTATTCAAGATTAATCATTCGTATAAATACTTTATTTGGTATATTTTATAAAAATTGGTATGATTATATGTTATTATTAATTTATTGCATAATTTTTTATTTATGTACCTATATATATTTCAAAAAAATAGAGTTTTTTTAATAATATGAAATCTGGTCGGACCGGTCTGACTGGAATCGACCACTCCACCGGTCTGATTTGAAATCCGTTTTTGAAAACTATGCTAGTACTTGTTCGATAGTGGGTGGTCTAAAAGACTTGTTCTATGTATCATTCTATTCATTTGCTAAAATGTTTAGTTCCTTAAATGTCAAGGGCTCAACCGAAAGTTTGTATTATTGATTGAATCGTAGTAAATACAGAGATTAAACAGAGAGAATTATATAGACATAAATTACAACAACTACTAAACATATTAACAGAAAGAATCATTTATAAAATAGAGGTTCATAATTCTGCAAATATGAATGTGCATAATTAATTGCAGTAGATCTACATATTTGCAGAGTTTTGGACATCCGTTTTTAGCTCAATCGATTCCTTGATCTTTGTGTGCATTGGCTCCTTCTCTATTTTGATGTGATCACGAAATGGTGAAGATTGTGTATCATTACCTGGATGAGTCAACCCACTAAGATTAGTATTGATTATCGAGTTTCTAAATTGTGCAACAATCAGCTGTGAAAATTTAAACAGTATTTTCACGAGAAATTCAATCTTGGTGTTTCTGATTTTTCACTCGTTGCTAGATTTTCACAACGGTTCCACCTATCCTTTTGATAGTAACTATATTACCGATTCGTGTAAATTTTAGGATGCTGATAATAAATCTGAAAATATCTTATTTAACGAGGGTTTGACAAATTTCATGTTGAACGTTTGTCCTTCTTTAGTATCAGCCATATTATATTTGTGAAATTATAATTGTCGAATTCTATATAATAACATTTTTTTTTAAATGTATATTCAAAGTCAAACATTTTAGATGAAATGACTTGTGTCCGGTACTCCGGTGACCTTAAATGAAAAGAATCCATCCGGTTTTGCTTTGACAACAATACATATTTGCCGTATCATAGACCGGCGAAAGGGACCAGTTGGAACTTGGAGCTACTGTCTTTTTATCATTACAAAAATAATATAATTTTTATGTTGACACATTTTCTTGTTTGTCCTCTTTCCCATTTTTTAAACCCGAAAACTTACTTCCTTAGCCGGATAAGAGGTACCCATAACCCATCTCATTTCATCCATCCAAGTGTGCATAATATTATCCAGTACTTTGGGACAAAATTATTTCTCTATTCATCGCCTAACAACTCACTTGCCTTGCGCTTCTTAGATAAGTCACTTTCACAAAGTAATCATATTAACCAAGAACTGCAAATTAAACTTACAAAAAAATACTTAATTTTTTTAGGGTTACAAAAATGTCTTAATAAGAGAAACAATTAGCACCGTGTATGTCAATTAATTGAAATTGTCTATATCTAGGCACAATAATCGATTTACATAATGATACTAGACATAATATAAATTGAAAAATATTAGAATTTAATATATAATGGACTTATGTATAAAAATATGGAGCTCATATCGAACAAAACTTATTTCTTTCAATGAAATAATGTATATGTCAAGTCATCTGGTCTAATAACACAAAACATAAGAGGATTTAACGAAATTCAAAATTCAAAATTTAAAAGTGTGTGATTATTGTGAAATGTATATTTTTAAATGAAGATAAAAATCTATTCAATCATCATGCAGTTTGTTGTTTTGACATTCTATTATCATGTGTTTCAAAATATTTGACATATATGTCTAATTTTAATAATATTTTTAGACAAAATTATCCATAAGTAACATTAGATTAATTTAATGAAATCAATAAAAATATTATAAGGGCTCCGGAATAAAAATATTACAAGCCAGGGGAGTGTGCAAGCGAGGAGACAATGAGGAGGAAACGGTCATAATTACAAACCCTAAGAAAGTGAATCAATTGCACATGATTCTCTACCCTTAGAAATTAGAATATCTGATTGCAAAATTGGGAATTTTTATTAGCACTGAGTCGCGTTCCAAGCTAGAGTTTAACAATGACGGGCAACAGCTCTATAAGGGTTTGGTTCCAGACAAGTTTTTCAGCTCTATATTTTTTATTATCGTCTTTATCATTATCCAACTTCGGCAAATTTTGCGGATGGGCCCTTTACTACAATAAGCCATCATCAAAACTCCTGAACTTCTCAACCTCATCCATCTTATTGCCAAATTTGTTATTGGAATTCTTCGACCCTTCCATTTCAAGGTTACCAAAGACGATGAATCATTATACAATGAACAAAATAGGTTTTAGACACATTCAAATTAATTAACGTTCCATTAGAAAATGCTTGAAGGCTTACTTATATGTTATATGCAAATAATTTGGAGAATCTAAACATAGAAGAAGAAGGAGAGGAGAAAGAGAGGGGGTAGTGGGGACGAGGAGACGACAAGGAAGGAAGGGAGAGAGAAAAGGGGAGAAGATAGAGTATTTTTTTTATTATGAGCGTTTTATTCATTTTAGGTGGATAATTTGCTAGAAAAATCTATGATTCTTTCTTCAATATGCCATGAGTATAACAATAACTAAATTACAGGGGCTCCAAAATTAGTAGAAAAACTATAGGGTCTTTAAAAAGTATATTTGACTAACTCTAATGTCTTATATGTAATTATCCCATGACAATAATTGAGAGTAATTTTTGTGAGAGGAGTTTAATTATTTGACAGTAACGAGAAGGTGTTTCTTAGGAAAATAAATTACATGTTTAGAGTTCCTAAGAAAATGCACAAAAATAACCGTTTGATAAGAAAATTCGTAAAAATATGTGTTTTAAAAACACATAATTTTATATATTTTCTTGTAAAAGTCTTGGTTGTCCCCTTTCTAGCTCTTCATTCTTATAAAACGTATATTCTTATAATAAAAATGAATGAGTCAATTTTTAAAAACATCTGTATTTTAAGTTTACGAATGAATTTTTTAAATTTTCTACAAGCCACGTTTTTTTTTCCTCTTGTACAAACACTGATTATTTATATTTTGTCCCTTTCTATAAGATTTGAAATAGTTTACCAAAATTGAGTCAAATAAAAATAATAAATTAATGATGAATAGTTAGTTTTATAAGGATGAATCGCTAAAAAACACGCGAGCCATAAGATGAATCAAGATATTATGATTTCTAGTATCATATTTTGCATGATAATGTATAAAATTGTACATTCTTTTACAAATATGTTAAAACATTTTGTTGCAAATTGAAAATGATTTATCTTTTGTATTTTTTTACTAACCCGAGACATAAAAAAATTTCCCCGAAAACTCCCATTTTGTTATTTGCGAAGGATTAAAATTTAAACCCTTTTTGAAAAAAATACTAAATAATTGAACATCATGCAGAAGTCATCACCACTTTCCCGAATAAAAGTGACCCACTCTCTGACACCTGACCACTCATGCCACGAGAAAAAGAAAGCGACAAGTACTATTCCACTCTTTTTCTTTCGGTTGTATAAATGATAATTATCGCGAGAGGAGTTGTACGATACGATACGATACGATAGGACAATTCGTGGCTGATCGTATATTTCGGATCTGGTGGCCAAAACTGACTTGACCCATTCAGAATTCGGAGAAATTAGTAAATATAATAATGTTCGGAAAAAGGGCAGAGAATTCAAAGGACACACACATCACGGACCAGACCTCAACACTTCCCTGTCAAGTAGACAGTCATACTCTCGGCAAATCCGCGTGTTGGCCACGTGCTGGACCAAAAATTTCAAAATCACTTGTATTTTCTGTCACCCACCCACTCACTTGTAATTCGGAGAAACAAAAGTAAAATTTTCCTATCTAATAATCTTTTTTTAAATTGATTTTTTACAATAATATAATTTGGAGGAATTTTATTATATATACTATTTGATTCTGTATGGAATGATTCTCTCGAAAATTAAACTTAGTGAATTCTTTTTTTTATAGACAGAATTATTTTAAGGTAAATTGATTAAACTTTATAGAAAAAAAATATTGTGTACTACAATAAAGAGTCTTGATGGCTTAAATCCGAAATAGAGTTAGATCAACGTCATTACTCATGGATCCGAGATAAAATAAAATAAATAAGAAAGTTTTTATTGCAACATTTGTCTTATAATATAGCGTGATTCATCGTCAACCAAATTTCCTAAAGTACAGTGCCAAATAACACAAATCGGACTTTTTTTTTTCATATCACTAATAGAGAAACCCATCGATTGTTCAATGTGCGAAACAAGTCGAGAGTCCGGACATCAGCAAACTCCGATGCATCGTAAGAAGAAGTTCCAAATTGCCCTAGCAAAATCAGACTTAAGAAAAAGGTGATCAATGGAATGAATTAGCCAGTTTAGAAAGTAAAAAATCTTAAAACAAAAAAAAATGAACATAGAGAAAATCGCAAAGATATCCTCATCTTAACAAGTTTCTCCAAAGGCAAAAGATCGAGCCTTAAATGATTGACATTATTCTAAGGAAGACAGAAAAATAAAAAAGGTAAAATGCACTTTTGTGCTACTGATTAATTTTTTAACAAAACTATACTCCAGTTTAAAATATTCAAACCGACATAAAATTTTCCGGATAACATCCATTATTTGAACAAAATTG
>SOPF01026455.1:0-33986 GCA_012979155.1 Hypericum perforatum | reverse complement strand
TTTTTTTTAATGATAAAAATTAGAATGGACAATATATGTCTTAAATTTCCGATGCGCCGCATTAAATTTACCTCATCAGCTCTTAAGTCTTTTTTTCCTTCGGAAAGGACCATAACCAAGTTGTCTTCATTCGCTGAATTGAAGTTCAATAGAACCAAGCTAAAATGTTTACCGTCCAACGGTCGGATGAACCGCGTCGAGGTTTGACAGGTCTCTAATTCGAAGTAATTATGTTAAAATTTGCCAATTTGGTAGGAAGTATTATATAGTATGAGGTTTGATAGGTCTCTAATTCGAAGTAATTATGTTAAAATTTGGTAGGAAGAATTATATAGTATGAGGTTTTCATTAACCCGATCTTATTAAGTATGAATTAACCGGCCAATTCATCAGTATCTTCCCGCAAGCATAATAAAGGACAGAGAAACCTCACTGACGTATATAATGCCGGAAACTTCCTTATGTACAACTGTAAAAATGAAAGAAATGACAGATATAGGTTGAAGAGCAGGCATTACAAAAATCTCGAGATCCGGCGTACCAGCTCCGACGTTCCCTGGTCGCCTCGGGTCATCTGACTCCGGGAAGGCACATCGTCAGGCCGAAGGACAAACAATGTCAGAAATCATAGTCAATGTCGGTTACATTCTGCAATTCGGATTGCCGAACTAACTGTCCTTGCTCGTTGTAGAGGTCAAGATTCTCACATGGAGCAGGGAAGATGCTCCCAATTACTTGACCTTGGACAAAGGCGCACTGGAATATGTGCTTCTTCTTGTAAGTCAGTCCCACGGACATATCCCTGAAGGTAATATTTCTTACTGGGATCTCTTCACTGCCTTGGATCCGAACAGGGACACGAACACCTTGGCCATGAACACCAACAAAGCTTATGTCCTTGATGATCGGTAGAGCTTTCGGATCGTAACCACTGTCTGGATGTTCGTTGTAGTCTGTCTTGATAACTATTCCAACTCGGACATTGTCCAACGTCAGATTCCGATAGTTAATGTCCCGAACATATCCACCTCTTCCAGGGGCAGTCTTGATCCGAACTCCACGCCTCGAGTTCCACACCAGAAGATTCTCCAAGGTGACGTTTGAAACGCCACCAGACATCTCACTACCAATTGACACGCCGGCACTGTTTCAGACCAGCCAACTTGAATCAGTTGCTGGCTCTAAAACTGATGATGGCAAGAAGCACTTAAAAGTTCAGTGAGGGTTGCTAGATATAATTCACCTGACCATAGATTGAACGGCGACATTACGGATCAAAATATTAGCAGAAGGGTGACCATAAGAAATTCCATATTGATCCCATCCACTCTTTATTGCGATCCCATCATCACCCACGCTAATGTAACAGTCTTCAATAACCACATCTACGGAGGAATCTGTTAGCACCGTGCAAACAACGAAAATGGTCACAATCAGCAAGGAGAGAAGGGTCTATTCACATAGTTCTATACAGTTCCAGTCGAAAATGATTTCAGGTCAAGATGAAGAGAAAGTATTGGTGATCAAAATTAATTTCAAGCTAGACAATTCAGCATCAATTATAACGTGCCAAAACCATGGAAGATTACTACGATAACATTCGAGTAAGAAAAACATCCTAAGCAGATAGAACACTCATCACGTCTATCATCTCCTGTTTCACTTCTATTGGCTTTCTAATGAATGCCAAGGAATAATGAGTTTATTCACAGATTTATTGACTTGGTCTCATCGATCCTTATCAGAGGTGTCACCAGGGAATATCTACTACTAATAGCGAAATAGGTTACTCATTTGGAGACTACAGGTGATCTTTGTGAGAAACACTAACCTGGATCAATTCCATCTGTGTTTGGGGCTTCAAATATGGGATTCAGAATAGTTACATTTCTGATTGTTACATTTTTGCAATCATATGGGTGCAGGGTCCAAAATGGAGAATCACGCAACGTGATGTTGGCAATGACAATATCACTTGACCACATTATTTGGACAAGGGGACCTCTAGTATGATTGAGAAGCTTTTGTCGATACTTTCTCCACCATGCTTTACCCTGTCCATTTATGGTACCATTGTAACCTGTTTGTAGACGGAAAGGTAAGAAGTTAAAAAAAATGGCTGCAACTAACCATTCACTCAAGGAGACAGACAACCTCAACATCCAAAGAGAAGATGGCCATAGCAAGATCTACCTTCAAAAAGCACAAAATCTTAAAGTATATAACCGATCCAGCATAACTGGCTCCAAGGTTCAGTTTTATAACCACTCAATGTTCTTTGACAAAAAAAGGAAGAAACTTCACTTCAGAACCTCCTCTAAAGGAGAAGCACACTTGCTAAAAAGGAAAATGCAAAACCTATAACTTCCTTAATCTAGAAATCTACGGTTCTACAGAAAAATAACCAAAATACATAAAAGTGTCAAAGCCGACTCACCTGTTATAACAACATCTTTCAGATTTTGACCATGGATTAAACTACTATAGCGAGGTCCAGCATGCTCCCTTCCGACACCATATGAGGGCAACGGTGGTAACAGCGGCCAATACTTCTCATCCTGAAAATTCAAAGAATCGGAGGCATGAGCAACGAGCCAGAGATTTAAGCTACGGAATTGGTAACATCAGTAAAGTGTAAACCGAAAAGGTTTCGAGACATTTTCCACCACAATTGGGTTGTATTGCCAGAAGCAACATACGAGACATCTAAAGTGAATACAACAAACCACCAACAAAATCTGAGAATCCAAATTGCATTTTGGGTCCCTGAGATCAATATTGTTCACTCAGCATTCGATAATCAATGATAAGCCAGCCTGATTTAAAGGTAAACCAGGGATGTATGACTTCAGAATATCAAGTACTTTCAACTTAAACATGTTGGCCCCACTCTGTTAGCCATAATTAACAACCTCAAACGCATAGTACGCTCTTCATTATCTATGAAGTTCAGCAGGTGGACCCAAATACAGAGCTAACTACTATAGCAAGCTCCTCGAGATCATAAAGTTACAATAGTGAGCAATGATCCAAATTCACTGAAGACATTGTAAGGCTCATGGATGACAACTACAGCGATTGGAACAACCTTGACCTTTTCACCTCAAAGTTAGTGAGTCACCATCATGGAACAATATGTTGAACAGAATTCACATACCATATCAAGCAACTAGTTGTAACAAAAGTTGATTTCGTAATTACTCTGTCAATAAAAGGTAACAAGGATCAAAGAATCTAGGCAATCATCGTCACAAAAGTGCGCAATTTCAACAACCCCGTTGAAAGATCGACCATCATTCCTCGACAATTGCACGCATGCTATATGATACCAGCACATCTTTTCTCATTTGACACATATGCAAAGCTCCCTTCTTCCCTTGCCTCACACCAATCTCCACTTATCGAAATCACACTCCAAACAGTCCTCAAGAAAGCTCTCGACTTTACGTATTCGGTTCAAACAACGCCCACTACTTAAAGAAACCTCATGATTGCCAAAAATATCTCAACCTAATCGAAGTAAACCAAGCTTGAGCTTCGAGATGGGAAGAAAATACCCGGGAAACTCACCTCAATCCCCAGAATAACGGCGCCCGTGGCGAGGAAGAGCGTCAGATGGCTCGTCAGGTTAAATGGCGCCGTCAGCCACCTCCCGGGCCCCACATTTAGCTGGGCCCCACCCCTCTTCCCATACTGGGAGATCGCTAGCATCGCCTTCTCGAAAGCCTTCGTGTTGACCGTAACCCCATCACCGACCCCGCCGAAGTCCGTCAGGTTGAACGCCACCGGCCTGAGCTTGGGCGCTGGAATCACCGCCGGCGCCCGCCACAGGACGGCGAGTCCCCCGCCGGAGATCACGTTCTGCTGCCAGAGGAAGACGGAGAAGAGCGCGGTGATCCAGAGAACGGTGAAGACGGTCTTGTGGGAGTAGACGAAGGCCGGTACACACCGCCCCAGTTCGAGCATTGCGAATGGCTTATTAAAGTTGGCAACTTTACACCCAAAGTTTCCACCTTTAAGGAGCTCGAACCGTCTCCCTCCCTACGATGGCAACGGATTGTCTTTTGTTTCCGCTCTTTCCAGAAATGAGAAAAAGCCCGATACGGTTTAGGGCCCCGGGTTTCGACTAATTTTTGTCAAAAAAGAAAATTCCACCAAAAAAACCCTCTCTCTCTCTCTCTCCCTCCCTTCCTGGGTCTAGTGGGGGATTTAGTGAGGTGTTTGGTGGTGAGGTGAGGGGGCTTGAGATTGGGGAAGAAGGTGATGAATTGCTTTCGAGTACCTTTCAAGGCAAGGTTAGTAGTTTGTAGGGCTAACTGTGATCTTCACGCAGACAAGACGAGGACTACTTGTCTTGTCTGTTGCTTTGGATTATGAAGGAAGAACAATTTTATGAAGGAAGAACAATTAACAATCTCAGCACCATAGGCTTGAATTCAAGTCATCAATCCTTTCGCCCCTAACTATAAAAAAAGTCTCAAATCCGTGAGACAAAATAACAAATCTAATTGGGTTAGTCTATTTCTAATATACTCGTATGTCTTACTTAATAGTCTCTGGTAATATTGTAACTAGCTAACCTACATTTGTAAAATCAACTTAGCAATGCATAGATTATTCTACCGAGATGTTTTTTTTTTCCCATTCAGAGATTTACCGCGATATGATTTTACCAAAGAGGGAGGGGTTTCGCACTAATCTTGAACTTTTTGCTCAAATTTGTGAAAGTAAGTTTAGGAGCTTGAGCTTACTAAAGGACGTTTTCCGGCTATGGGTTACTTAGTGGATCGAGCTAGGCCCTGAATTGCCAGCCCAAATACAAGGCCCAATTACTAAAGGAAAGGCTGTATGGGCTCCGGTCAAAAAAGGATTTGTTATTATACGAGAAAAAGAAATTCCTATAAAATTCTCTCATTTAAATTTGGAAATATAGTGAGAGATTATTATACTTTAACAAAGAAAATTTTCAAAAGTTGTTGATAATACATTAATGTAAAATAATTATTTAAAGAATCAATTGTATTACAGGGTTAAAATTAAAATTAAAAATATCTGAGTTAGTTAAATACTGAAAGTTCGGATCCAAGAGTAGCAAAAAGGAAAAATCTACTTGGATAGTTGCCAACAAGATGTTCCGTCTTAAGAACATTTACGTGTCAATCTGCCATTGGTCTGACAGAGTTATTTTTTGTACTTTTGTCGGTTTCCCGCGGATCCTAAGAACACAAACGTCCAAGTTTAGGATAAGCCCAGCAACTGAAGTGTACAACAACTTGTGAAGAAGATAGATTCTCGCTCTTCCATGGCTCTAAGCATTGCCTCTTCTTCATTGTCTGGCTTCTCAGCTAGAACAAGGTGTACATCATACTATGATACCTTTACATGCATCATCCTTGTGATCATTTCTTTTTGCCTGTTTGATTCCCGTCCGTTGACGTGGGTTAGATACGGAGATTCTAACATCGTTCGTATTCTATAGTTGCGTTGAATCTATTTCATGAGTGTCTTTTAATTTGGTCAAACTGTTGTGTTTTTTTGTGTGTGTGTGCAGGTTGTCAGGAAACAGTAATGTGCATGGAAGATGTTTTGTAGGAAAAGCAGTAACATGCAAGCTGAGGGACGTTCGAGTTAAGGGAGGAAAAGGTGTTTCAAGTGTCTGTGAGCCGCTTCCTCCTGATAGGCCTTTGTGGTTCCCTGGTAGTTCTCCTCCAGAATGGCTTGATGGAAGGTAGCATCTTAAGACATTTATGTCTGTGAAATAGTTAAATTCCGTGCAAACTTTGGCTGAAGGGCTTTGTTTGAGAATCCTACAATCTGAGATGGACTAATTGTGATTTTGGCCACACTGAATTAATTAAATTGGTATTATAGAGATTGGCAGGTTGTTTTCTGATATGCATTGATAAATTATTTGCAAGGCAAACTTGTTTGCAGAATGAATTTGACTTTTTTTTTTTTCCTTCTTGTGTTTACATAGCCTTCCTGGAGATTTTGGCTTTGATCCGCTTGGATTAGGTACGCGCTTCTCTTTGAAGTAGACCACAAATTACTGAACTATTAACCTCAGCATTCCTGACATTTGTAAAAAATCCGGATCGCAGGTTCTGATCCGGAGTTGCTCCGGTGGTTTGCACAAGCCGAGCTGATGCACGCTAGGTGGGCAATGCTTGCAGTTTCAGGCATTATTCTTCCGGAATGGATCGCAAGTCTAGGCATCATCGATGACTTCAACTGGTTTGACGCAGGCTCGCGAGAGTACTTCGCCGATCCCATGACCTTGTTCGTTGTTCAGATGGCCTTGATGGGTTGGGTGGAGGGAAGGAGGTGGGCTGATATGATCAAGCCGGGGTGCGTCGACATTGAGCCTAAACTCCCCCACAAGACCAACCCGGTTCCTGATGTTGGTTACCCTGGCGGCCTCTGGTTCGATCCTTGGATGTGGGGGAGAGGGTCACCGGAGCCTGTCATGGAATTGAGGACAAAGGAGATCAAGAACGGCCGCCTTGCCATGCTAGCCTTTGTTGGTTTCGTGTTTCAGGCTATCTATACGGGGGATGGTCCGATCGAAAACTTGGCAGCTCACATGGCTGATCCTGGCCATTGCAACATATTCTCTGTAATGATCAATCCATATCTTGCTGATTATTTGATCACATTGACGAAGCTCACCCTGAACCACTAGTACTAATGGTTTTACCTTTTGTTGCAGGCATTTTCGGGTAAATAAAAGCAGTAAATCACAAGATTGCTATGGCAGTGAGACATCATATGACATGCTCATGACATTTACATACTCTAAAACTATGGAAACAAAAGAGAATTCTATATTTTGCTTTTAAATCTACTTTTCTTTTCTTTCCTGCAAGTTTCAAGTTTTGGTATAGAAGTTATATTAGTTTAACAAAAAGTCTTGAGTTCGATCTTAATAGCAGAGAAGAATTTGCTATCGTTGTAGTTAAGGCTCGAATCTAAATTGAAGTAGTTAAGTGAGTGAGTCAACTGGTCCAGTTCATTCTAAAAGCACAGGAAAAATATGGAATATAATTAGCTGTTACAGATACACCCCTGTGGTAAAAAAACATTATGGAATTAGAGACCTCTCATTTAGCCTCTCCATCCTCTATTATTAGATACCAAATGCACTTCCTCTTGCCAAGCTCCATCACCAATTCTCTCTCCTTTCTCAAATTCCATAACCAACAAAGTTTGACGCAACCAGAGATTAATGAAAAGAATTACACAAGGAGGAGATTTAGGCAGCATCAAGGCCTAAGGGAGAGGTTCAAAACATCTCCTCCTCCCCCGAGCAGCGGCTGCTCGACTTAACAATCTCCAACCCGGCTTGGAAATGGCCGCTGTTCGATTGGCCTTCGCCGTGTTCCTCCTCATCAACCTTGGAGTGTCCTTTTCGATATCCGACGATGAGGCCCTCATGAAGCTGAAGGGCTCCTTCGAAAATGCAGGTCTTTTAAGTTCCTGGACGTCAGGATCCTCACCTTGCAAAACCAGGTGGGTTGGTGTCATCTGCTTCGACGGGGTCGTCACGGGCCTTCACATCCACGGTTTAGGTCTCTCCGGAATGATCAACATCGAGGCATTGCTGGGGCTTCGCGGGTTGAGGACCGTCAGCCTCGTCAACAACTCGTTTACGGGGCCTATTCCTGAGTTCAACAAGCTTGGAGCGTTGAAATCCCTCCTTTTGTCCGGGAACAAGTTCTCCGGAGATGTTCCTTCCAATTTCTTCTCTACAATGTCGTCCCTGAAGAAGGTTTGGCTATCTAGCAACAGCTTCAGCGGGCCTATTCCTGATTCGCTTATGTCGATGCCTCATCTGATGGAAATTCACCTGGAAGACAACCAGTTCTCGGGGAATATCCCTGCATTGAAAAATCCTAAGCTGATAACCTCCCTGAACTTCTCGGGGAACAACTTGGAAGGCCAGATCCCCGCGAGCTATTCAAAATTTCCCGCCTCTTCATTCCAGGGGAACGAGAACCTATGCGGGAAGCCACTTGCTGTTGCTTGCTCCTTGGGGTACAGCCAGGATAAAGTAGCAGAAAATGACACAGGAAAAGGAAGGACCTCTAATGGTGGGATGATCTTTGGCTTGGGGGTGGTGGTGGTGATTGGTTGCTTCGCGGTAGCTAGCATGTATTTTGCAAGGAGAAGGAATGACGACCATGACAACTTCAGCGTATTGGATAGCGAGAGCGTCCGCCAGATCGAGGATCCACCGCTCATGTCACCGGCCAGCAACAGCAGCATGAGGCGATCCAGATCGTCCAAGAAAAGCGGCGGATCAACGAAAAGAGGGTCTCGGCACAGCAAGAACGAGGCTGGTGATCTGATCATGGTCAATCACGAAAAGGGTACGTTCGGGATGACCGATCTTATGAAGGCAGCAGCGGAGGTGCTTGGGAATGGAGGGCTTGGATCGGCTTTTAAGGCCATAATGACGACCGGATTGTCCGTGGTGGTGAAGAGAATGCGGGAGATGAATGCCTATGAGAAAGAGGAATTCGAGGCTGAGATGAGGCATTTCGGAAGGATCAAGCACAGGAATATCTTAACTCTGTTGGCTTACCATTACAGGAAGGAGGAGAAGCTTATGATTTCTGAATATCAACCTAAAGGCAGCCTGCTTTACATCTTGCACGGTAAGTTCCGACATCCGGAATTTCTGTCCTGACGCCTGCGGAATCGTATTCATCAGAACAAGTAATTAGACTTGTCTGATCCTAACCAAAATCATGTTCATCTTCAGGTGATCGAGGAACCAGCCACGCTGAGCTATTGTGGCCGATCAGGCTGAAGATAATCCAAGGCATTGCGAGAGGATTGGGATATCTTCACAACGAGTACTCGAACTACACCCTCCCGCATGGGAACCTCAAGTCGAGCAACGTTCTTCTAAGTTCGAGCTACGATCCGCTAATAAGTGACTACGCTCTTGACCCGCTAACCAATCCGACATTTTCATGTCAGTCAATGTTCGCTTACAAGTCCCCCGAGTACATCCAGAGCCAAGAGGTTTCTCCCAAGTCGGATGTCTACTGCCTCGGGATCATCATCCTCGAGGTGATCACAGGGAAGTTCCCCTCTCAATATCTGAGCAACTCGAAGGGTGGGATTGACGTGATCCAGTGGGTGATCCAAGCGAGCTCCGAGGGGAAAGAGGAAGAGCTGATCGATCCAGAGATAGCGAGCAGTGAGGAGTCCATCGATCAGATAGTGCAGATGCTGCGGATTGGAGCTGCTTGTGCGGAAAGCAACCCGTCGCAACGTTTAGACATGAGGGAAGCGATTAGGCGGATAGAGGAGGTCCACGAGTAAACCACATTGCTCGAGATGTTAAAGTTAGGAAGCATCCAAGTTCATGGCCACACACACAGCAGCCAAACTGGTCTCTGATCATGTGCACTTGTCCGAAATGGCAATTCATGATCATGATCACAATCAGATGACGATAGTCGGTTACTGGGGTCATAAACAAGTTCATAGTTCATGCAAAAGAAGAAGAACAAGTCAGGGAATTATGAATTTGGATGTATTTAGGATAAGATCATTAACCTGCAGCTCTCTCGTTGCACTTTCATCTGTTTTATTCTTTAGTACGTGAATATATTATAGCCATCAATGTCGTGAATTAGTCAACACAATATATATCTTAGTGATCTTAACTTGAGTGTACATAACTCGACAATTATTCTGCTACCTGAATAATTCTAAAGATATGTCCCTGAGCTGAGAATATTCTAAAACCTCGAAGCAATCCAACCAATTTTTTCGAAAGAATAGGTAACACCTTCGGGAAATATTCGCCAAGGGCAGCTTCAGCGACACGTGGACGCAGACAATCATCGCAACGTGGGAAAAACCGCAAGCATTCAGTAGCCAACTTCCATGGTGGAACCCTTCTTCATCCTTCAAATATAAACCCAACCAGAACAATAAAAAAAAAATTTAAATAAGAAAGACCAAATAAAGGTTGTTACTTTGCCACTGTCAAGGGATGTACATAATCAGGGCGAGGCGGTTACTCTCCTCGGGCATCGGTGGGGTCCTCCGCCACGTCAGACTGCCTAACCCGAATACCGTTATTAATGCTCCGGGTCGTCCCCGCTTATACACCGCCCCTCCGCCCGCTCTCAATGCTCCAGCTAGCCCTAGCCCCGCGGTGGTCGCAAATTTGGACTTCCAAGCTCCAACCGCCGACGCAGGCGCTCCCGGCGGGTCTGAGTCGGCCGCCAAGTCATCATCTTCGTCGGAGACTCGCCGGAGGGCGGCTCCCAGAGCCGAGTACCAGGAGGAGCAAACCCGAGTTCTCTCCGCCTCCCTTCAGCACGTGGTATGGCTCGTGAGCCCATCTGGAAGTTACGATCTTTTAGCTCTATGGAAAGTAAACTTTTTGTTTTTGGGAAATAACAGTTGAGGTTGGGGTGGTGCGACGAGGCAATGATGGCCGGAGCGAGAGACGCCGGGTTGTCCCCTTCCATTGTCGGAGCTTTCTCTCGAAAGGAAGCTGCACTTGTCGAGGTGTCCGAATCCCCTCGAAAGTTTGTGTCTTTCATAGTTCTTTTTTTGCAAATTTCTCGGCTTTATACTGCTGGTTGGTTGGTTGTGGTTGATTGCAGTTTTTCATGGACGAGTGCCTTCAAAAGCTTTTCGATGTAATTGATTCCGGGGAGGGTTTACAGAACCTGGTGCCTAGCGAGCGCGTCTCAAAACTCGTGAGGACTCGCTTGGAGATGCAAGCTCCTTTTCTTTCCAAGTGGCCACAGGCCCTTAGCATCCAAGTAATCATTCTATTAAATCCTTACATTGGTGAATTGTTGACAATGTGTGTGTTGATGTGATTGTTTTAAGTGTTTGTTTCTGTTTACATTTATTTCGTAGGCATATCCGTCGAATTTCACCACGAGTTTTAAGCAGAGAGCGTTGCTGGTTGATGAGATATGGCATGCTGCTGGGGAGTATGGGTCTGATATCGATTGGTATGTCAGGCGCACTGTTCTTGGAGGAATATACTCAACGACTGAGATTTACATGCTGGCTGATAGTTCACCTGGTACTGCCTCTGGGTTCTTTTTCTTCGTTGCTGATGTTTTATGTTCCTTTGACAAACTATCTTTAACTTAGTTCTCGTTTATTGAGAGCATAATTGTTAAATTTCTTGAGACAAAGTGAAACCCGATTGAGTGCCAAGCGGGTTACGCATCTCATCAAACTTACCGCTCGAGTCTATGCGCCGTGTATTGTCTAGTCCATATAGTTTGTGTTAACTGCATGTTGCATATATGGAGATGGGTTACTGATACTTCTTTACATCTATCTCTTTATCGGGTGCATAGACTTCCAAGATACTTGGGAGTTCCTGAATCATCGAGTGAAAGATGCTTTTGATTTGAAGAAGTCTATGCAAGAGGTAGTCTCTCTTTCAGTACCTCTGTTTTAGTTCATGTTTCAGTATGGGTGATCCCAAAATGAAGTGTTTTAATGTTTTCCCTTGTCACAGGCACAATATTTGGCTGAAGCTGTCGGCGTTGGACTCGGGAATTCGTTCCAAGGATTTGTGAAGAAAATTTTTCAGAATCAGCCGTGACATAGACTGTGACAACTTGTTTATCATTCACACGGACAAAGACTCTGACCTTTTCTTCAATTATATGGCACTCAAGAATCCGACCTTTTCTTCTTCCGAGTTGGGCGTTCCGGTGGTGTAGTTGGTGAAGTTCTAGAACAAAGTTTCTAAATACGTACTTATGAGCAAACGCTGGTCTTATTCGTTGATTGTTTTGCACTGAGCAATAAAACGGTTATGGACTTTTCTGGTCTGCAACTGGGTTGACCATGGAGTTGTCTCCTTGTCTTGTTTTGAAGCAAGCAGAATCCACTTTAAATAGTCAACGGTCTGAATTCCTATGATTATTGCATCGCTTCTGTTTTTTTTTGCTTTGGATAAGTGTATCCTTGTCTGCTAAGCAGAGTGAGACTTGAGCGCATTGACAACTAGACAACCTAAAATCTACTTCTTCAAGTGAGTTAGCAGGTGTCCCCTTTAAAAGAACGCGAAGAAACCCTTTACAACGACAGATCCGAATCCAACCATGGCTGACGTGGAGGGAGACATGGGGGCGGCAGCGGCAGGGAAGCCGAAGAAGAGGAGTTCAAGTTCAGCTTCAGGGGAGTCGACTTGGACGCGCTCCTCGACATGTCCATCGACAACCTCGTCAAGCTCTTCCCCGCTTGCGCTCGCCGAAGGTTTCAGAGGGGTTTGAAGAGGAAGCAGATGACTCTGATCACGAAGCTTTGCAAGGCGAAAAGGGAGGCGCCAGCTGGTGAGAAGCCCGGACCTGTCCGAACCCACCTCCAAAACATGAATCATTGTGCCCGAGATGATCGGCATCATTATTGGGACGTACAATGGCAAGACCTTCAACCAGGTTGAGATCAAGCCAGATATGATTAGTCACTACCTTGCTGAGTTCTCCATCAGTTACAAGCCTCTGTGAAGCACGGTCGACCTGGTATCGGTGCCACCCACTCTTCTAGGTTCATTCCTCTTAAATGAGGTGGTTGTCATCTGTTAAGATACTACCACCTTTCTGTTGGTGCAGACAATGGCTCCACCTTTGTTGTTTACCAAAGGTGGATTAGCCCTCTGTTTAGATTTACTGATGCTGGCGATGCAGACATGGGTGTAGATTTGTAGTAAGTTTGTTCTTTTGGCTTGGACTTGCTTGGTAATGAGTTTTTTTACTAATAAAAAAAAGTGAGCTAGCAGGTGGAGGGCACACTCTTTACAGCTATGATTCCTATACTTGTTAGTTCTGAACCAAAACGTCGGAGGTTCAAACTCACATTTTACAAATAGGAAAAAACCTTGCTTGGAAGAATATGAAAAAAAACTTAAAATTCAAAAAAAAAAAAACAACACATGCAAAAATCCAAGTTGCAGTGCAACAGACGTTTTAATCCAGCCTATAAAATAAAGATCTTTTGGGTAAAATCTTCTTCAACTATTCGATAATTTGGCCTGACGTAAACAAAAACTGAATAATAACACATCCCAACCCTATCAACAAGAAATCTGTTACGATCAGAACCACAGCTACTACTCAAAACGATCTGGGCATATTTCGAGTTCTTATACATGCGATAGAGTTCCTGACAAAATGTTGTTATGACCTCGACGTTTCTTGGAGACACCAAGTCTTCCCACGACCGACCCCGGTGGTCTTGGTATGTTGCCCGGCGGACACGAAGACCCCAGTAGTGGCCAAGACCGTGATGATTCCTGCAACAACAAGGAGCAATGATCTCAGTAAACAGAGATGCAAATTTAAGTACCTCATCTTCATGTCCAACGCATTGGAGACAACTTGGGAATACTTTCCATCCTTGTAATCCTTCTGCCTGTTCAGGAACCAGTCGGGAATCTTGAACTGACGGATTGGCCACCACCGTCATGATCTTCTCGAGCTCCTCAGCCGTAAACAAAAGACCTCACAAATTCAGCACAAAGAATCATATCCTGCCCACAAAGTCAACGCCCTACGAACTTCGGTCCATTGCCTTAAAACTTCGGGTTGTACACGGATAGGGAGAGAAGCAGACCTCTTGTTCATGTCGACGTCGGCTTTCTTGCAGACGATGTTAGCGAAGCGGCGGCCGACGTCCTTAATGGAAATGAGGGCGAATATTATCTTCTGCTTCTCATCTAACGTTCGTGTTCAGCTCACGAAGAATGTGCTGGAAATCCTCTCCGGCCACCACCAGACTGCCCGCGTCGTCGTTTTACCACCATAACCGTTATAACAAATTGAAACTAAAAAGGGTAGCGAAAAGACCAATTATAAATGGGTTATTTGATCTTCGGTACTCTTCTTTTGAATGATAGCAAAGTGATTACAATAGAGCTATTTGTAAATAAATAAATCAGCATGAATAGTAGAAATATATATATTTTTTGGCACGAGCCCATATATTTTCAAGTGACCCGCCAAACATGTTTTTTTCCAAGTATAAATTGTTTGCACAATTCCGTATTTAAACAATTATTAAATTTGATCCTCGTATATCATATTTAAGACTGTTTCTATCATATCATACATCATACCATACGTACGATGGATGTGACCCGCCAAACTTGATTTTTACCTAGTTACGCACATATTTATGGAATGCCACGTGGCAAGGACATGACTCCTACAACAGTTAAGAGGGAGTGCAGAGACATGGGCAACGTGTCACTATTCCCTTGAATGCAAAACTATGCATGCAAATGCAGTAGTAGTAGGTTCCAAGTTCCCACCTCCCCTATCGCTCCCTTAACCGCATTTCCGCGGATAACCCATTATTACCAAACCAAACCAAACCAACATTATTTTTCCCGGTCCAGAAAGATTCGGGTTTTTTGTTTTTGTTTTTGTTAACGTGCGTGTAGTGATTGGAAACATCCATGTTCGAAGCTTGTCGGAAACTGGTTGAGAGTGTGGTCCGAGTGGGAATGGGCAGAGGAGAAATGGAAGCTTTGGAGGATACATACAAGCGTTTGCATCCGCGGGCTCTAATCGTCGGCGGGTGCTCGGCCCTCGTCGCGGTGACGCTTTCCTTGTACCTCAGCCTCCAGCATCTTAGATCCTACACCAACCCCTATGTCCGTTCTTATATATCTTATCGTAGCCTCTAAGTCCTGATTCTGTCTGTCCTAGATTATCAGCAGTCGTGTCCGGATTTGGATAATTTGTATCGTATTCGATAATTTGATATATGTTTAATGTTAATGTGTCTGAATACCACTCTTTTATGCAGGAGCAGAAGTGGATAGTTGGGGTCATCTTTTTGGTCCCAGTATACGCTACCGAGTCGGTCAGTCTCCCTCTCCCTCTTTCGGGTGCAGTGCAGTTGAGATTAGTGTAACGTAGCTACATTGTTCGGCTGTCCGCAATTTGGTATTTTTCCTTGTCCCGGATTTGATCGAAGAAGAAGTTGTTTATTTTGTATGGTTTGTTGGGTTTCCGCAGGTTATATCTTTATGGAATCCAGATTATTCTCTAGTTTGTGATACTCTTAGAGATTGCTATGAAGCATATGCCCTTTATTCCTTTGGGAGCTACCTAGTTGCTTGTCTAGGTAAGCTGCAATTTTTTTTTGGATTTTATTTGTTTTAATTGGGTTCTTCTAGATCACTAGTTTCAGCGCCATTCGAAAGCGGTTTCCACATCTTCAGAATTTATGTTTACCTCTATGTTGTGTTGGTATTCGGTTTGGAGGTCCGATCTCAGAAGAATGTACCGATATTTAACTGTTGAATATCCCTGATCAATTCATCTGAACCAGTTGTTGAAATTCCTCATAGCACGCAACTGATATATAACAGTTTTTGGCAGGTGGAGAACGGAGGGTCAATGATATGCTTGACGACCAATCTAGAAAACAGGTTGGAACGCCGTTGCTAAAAGGAGGGCGAGAAAATCAAAATTGTCAGAACAGGTCTTTTTGGAACTTTTTCTTCCAGCCATGTTCTATTGGAAGTAATCTCTTCACAATAGAGAAGTTCGGTCTTGTTCAGTATGTAAGCTCCTAAGCTTCCCCATAGGCACTATAGTTTCGACACTCGTGAATTCTCAGCTCTAATTTTCTTGCTTTGTCTCAGATGATTCTGAAGACATTTTGTGCATTTTTGGCATTTCTGCTGGAGCTACTGGGGGTTTATGGTGATGGCGAATTCAAGTGGTATTACGGGTAATTTCATACAACCTGCTCGACCACAACCTCGTTGTTTCAGAGAAGTTTTGTTTTCATGATCATTGGGAATTTGCCCTTTCGGTATCTGCTGACACAAATTCGCCCTCTGCAGGTATCCATACATAACTGTAGTTCTGAACTTCAGTCAGATGTGGGCATTATATTGTCTTGTGCAGTTTTACAACGTCACACACGAAAGACTTAAATCGATAAGACCACTCCCGAAGTTCATAAGCTTCAAGGCTATTGTCTTTGCCACATGGTGGCAAGGCGTGGGCATTGCGTTGCTAAGTTTCTACAGGGTCCTGCCTAATGAAGGGAAGTTCCAGATAATACTTCAAGAATTCCTGGTTTGCATCGAAGTAAGTTGTTTTCGACAGAAAAAACACAGTTATATTTTCCTTCTTAATACATTTGATGCAAATATAGCGGAAGAACAATTGTATTGTTATTCCTGACATCATATTCATTAGTTTACTATGGCTTGGCAGATGGCCATTGCAGCAGTAGCTCATATGTTCGTGTTCTCAGCCGAACCTTATCAACACATCCCCGCTTCAAAGTATGGAAAAGTGACGGCCGAAACAACCAGAGCAAAAGTGAAGGTGGGGAAGAATGGGGACAGCAAGAAGTCAGCAATGATTGAAAGGACGGAATTGCAGGTCGACTTTCCTGGAACAAGTGTCACTGAGAGTGTTCAAGACATTGTTGTCCAAGGAGGCCAATGTGTAAGTCCCCCCTGTACGCAGTTGAATGGTTGGAAACTTGTTTTTGGAGTTTCGATCAACCTACTCATTTATAATCACACTTCTGATGAACAGGTCGTGAAGGACGTCGTGTTGACGATCAATCAAGCAATAGGACCGGTTGAGAAGGGTGTGACAAAGATTCAAGAAACTTTCCGAAGGAGGTCGGATAGTTCAGAAGAAGAGGAAGAGATCAACATTGAGGTGGAGGAGCACATTGAACAAACTATGAAAGGAAATTAAATGTTTAGTATTAACAGCTTTGCTTGCTAATGATGTCCTGAGAGCAGTCACGTTTTCGTGAACTCCACTGGGCTTTGGACGAAAATCTATGAACAATACCATTAAAGTCTGCGATTGTTGTTCATCTATCACTTAAACCATATAGTACAAGAAGAATAATATACAAGCCACCCGAAGAAATCCTGCGGTTCAGCTTCCGTCACTCCCCGGACAACAGATTGCCGAGCAGCACTCGAAGCAGCTGAACCAAGCCAACGCCGTACAACATTGCGTCAACACTATGGCACATTGGTTATTCATGCTGGAGCAGCACTGGATGCAGCACATGCAACAGCACCGGGTCCACATCTTGCCGCAGCAACCTGATGCTGCTCGTAGAAAAACCTCAGCTGCCTCTGGCATCTTTGGTTCTTCAAAACCAGGACGAGTATTGTCGGAGGTAGCGGTTAGGTTGCCGAAGCCCACACCCATCTTCGGCAGCAATACTTTATTCGAGCTTTTGGCGGGAGACTGGAAGATAAAAAGCAGAGTTGATAAGTATTCTTCTTCATAAGTAAGCTTATGAGAAGTGATACACACCAGAACCTAAGATTAGGATCTTTGTTTGTTTATTATTAGTGTGTCATACCTTGTTAACTGCTGGAGATTCTGAAGGTTGATTCATACTCTCATTCTCAACTAACACCATGCGGGTATATTCGGACACGATTCCACTTTCTAAGCTCATGTTGGCAACCTTCCAGAGAGGAGAAGAAGAAGCATGTCAGCAAGTTGTAAAGTTGCTTTTGGGACCTTTGTACTCGAGTTCGCAGAGAGGTTCAGGAAGTTGCAAAAAATTGAACAATTGTAACTATAGGAACCATATTCGCCGAGGATTTCATGCATATGTTCAAACAAGAGTTGTGTTCCAATATCCGCCTGAGGATTCTATGCATATGGACTCAAAACAAGAGTTGTGTTCAGGATTCTATGCATATGGACTCAAAACAAGAGTTGTGTTCAGGATTCTATGCGTATGGACTCAAAAGAAGAGTGCGATCCACATCAACAACAGAAAGAGCCGACGGAAGAGAAACAAACCTTGTCTTCAATTTCTTTGGACTCTGACAACCACGCATGAGCTGTGAGCTGATCAATGCATTGCGTTGCCAAAACCTGTCAAATGGGAAAATAGTATGACAAAAAAAGTTAGTGAGTCAATATCACAAAAATAGTTAGTGATGCAAGGAACAAGGGTGCTGAATATTGAGATTAATCCAGCCTATGAACAGTCTCATCCCTTACCTTGTTGAGGTTCAGATCCTTGACCCTATAAAACTTTAGATCAACAACGAGATCCTTGAGGTCTCCTGAGATGCCTCTAGCTTTCAGTGTCTCTGGAAACTTTCCTCGATATCTCCCAGAGACTATCAATGGGCTTTCAGATGACAGGTCTGGAAGGTATGCGGGAAATAGCTAGTAGAAATTTGCAAAAGAATGCACGCCGTTAGATGAGTTGAATACAGTAAACGAATGACGACTTCATGTAAAGGAAGTGTCACCAAAAGCTACCTCAACTTCGTCAAGAGAATCAAGTGCATCGATGGATACATTTGCAAGGGTTGTGAACATAGCAATTCTAAGTAACGTCTGCATCTCGGATCCTATTGAATCTGGCCAAAATGAACAAACAGAACCATTAGCACAAGATTTTAGTTTTTTCTTCTGAATAAGTAGGAGTTAATTAAAAAGGCGTCAAGCGGAGATCTATAGACCTATCACAATCCTTTATAAATCAACAATATCACTCATGATGCCAAGCAATGAGATGGAAGAACAAAAATGCTCCATGCTTGTCGGCTTCTTTTTAAAGAGAAGAAAATATCAGTAAGTGGTGTGAGACAAACCTATATCATAAGCTGCACGATGTTGCCCCTTGCTAATCGTAGCAAGCATCCGCAAGAAATAGTGATTACAATATGAACCTGAAGTTTAGAAATGCCAACGGTAAGTCATATCATCAAATATCGCACAAAAGATTAGAAACAGTTGTGGCACAGAACATTGCTACCCTTGAAACAAGGGAAGCGCAGTACCTTCTCTTATCCCTACCAAGTTACATGACTTTTAATAACATCACAGAAAATGAAACATAAAGTGCAAAGATGGAACGAAAAACAAATATCAAGAAACTCTTCCATATGCATTAGGTGCAAAAATAGAAGTTCGCGATTATATCACCTATTCCAAAAGTGTAAATCCGTGGGTGTATTGATCTCCCACCAGTTACATGACTTTTAATAACATCACAAATGTGCCTTTCATCTTCAACAGATCCGTCTGTTACAAAGAAAACCGTGGGAACTGAGCCGGGGGCATTTGACAACATCTCTATTGCCTGAAAGAATGGAAAAACTCGCAAGTCAGCATCAAAAGAAAATGTTTAAGCTGGACCAACTACAAGGAAGCCTTATTATCAAAAATAAGATTAACTCACCTCAGTTAAAGGTTTCAGTATGTTTGTACTCCCGCCTGTGATAAAGTTCATATCCATCCACTGAACAGCCTTGTCAATGTTTCCCTCTGTGGCCAACTCCATAGACGTTGAAAACAGATAAGTTTCCCCATTAAAGGCTATGATATTGAATGAATCTTTTGAATCGAAACTTTGGAGAGCTTCAGATACTGCATTCTTTGTTGCCTCAATAGGCTTCCCTCGCATGCTCCCACTTATATCAATCACAAATACTATCTCTTTCCTGAATATCTACAATTTGAATATAAATCAGATAAAGAAAGGCAAAAAGGGAGATATTGTACAAGAGATTACAAGATGAGAGCATGACAAACCTTCATTCTTTTCTGATCTCCTGGAAAGAGATAAAAGCAAAACGTTTCCCGTTGATCCATATCGTGGACTGCCGGTGATTGCAAGAGCACACCACCAAATATATGACTTGAAGAAACCTAAATAGACATCAGCATTTACATATCTCAAGGACCTCGTAAAAGTCAAAATCAAAATCAAAATGAATCTTGAATAGGTTATAGCTAATTAGAGTGCATGAGGTTCTTACACAATATGAGATCGCCAAATCTGCAGTTCTCCAACTGAGAACTTCAGCTTCATATAAAAAACTCAATTTCCCTGCTTCACGTTTCAGTTCCTAGAAAGACACATTTAGATAATAAAGTCAACCTTGGAACTTTTAGAACCCAGGAAGCAGGGCAAAGCAAACCTGGTCAGCGATTTTCTACCTTAAATGGATGGCTTGTTGACTTGCAAACAATTTCTGATCCAGTGCCAGAGTTCACATTCAACTGTATTTTCTCCTTCTTCGGCAGTTTCTTGGCAGCGGGGGTGACATAATCCGGAAAACTGAATGGCACAACCAGCGAGAACTCTCCGCTTCTGTAAAACAGCTTCTGCACCCAACTGACTTTAATCGAAACGTTAGAACCACCATAAACCTGGAACAAATGTAGACAACACCGAGAGAGTTATACGAGACCGGCTTCAATCTTTATTTCAACCAAATCCGACCTCGAAACCATTACCTTGGGAATTTTTAGAGTGAAAATATCGGGCTTCAAGAATCCACCAGATTCCAGCCGCACCTCCTTCTCCGAATCCTCCTTGTCGCCTGACCCGGTCAACTCGATCGAATAGACCTTCCTAGGGACCTCAACCTCGAGACCTAGAATTGAACCCTGTTAGCCAAATAATGATATTAACAGCCTAATTAAAACAGAAACCTTCAAGTAAAAAATGGTGGGGGATATAAAAAATTTTACCTGCTCGCCCATGGGAATGGCGATTTGGCAATCGCAGCTCTTGCTCCCCATGACGCAGTGGACGCGCCACGCGGCGGAGAGGGAGACGGTGGCGGTGTCGAGGAACGTGTCAACGTGGATCTCGACGCGGCTCATCGGAAGCGGGATAAGGGCCGGTGAGTCGCACTTGCCGTGCACGTGGGGCTGGTAGCTGGGGATGTCCGGGTTGTCCACGATGGACGGGTCATGGACAACCGCATAAGCCATGGGCGAGGTCGGGAGGTGGTGGACCCCACCGCCGGACTTGTCCATAGCCGCCAGGTGCGTCGGAGGTGATACGGCAACCGCCCTGTCCTTCCCGAAGTAGAGCCGCTTCGCGAGCTTCAGCCCGTCCTCCACCGACCGAGAGAACTCCTCCGCCATCGCGATCTCGTTTTTACGGTTTAGAAAATAAATTAATAAAAAAAAAAATTAGGAATCGAAATTGGAAGGAGAAGGAATTGCTTTTCCTTTTCTTTTTTGGGTCGGTTTTCGTTAGGGTCGGAGCCGAGAGAATGAACGGTGCTCAGGAGTCGTTGGAAGGAGAGTGGTAACGGGAAAAAAATGGACCGTTGTCGTTGAGAAGTTGATGTATTGTCGTCGTTATGTGCTTCGAATGGACCGTTAAGCGACTGGCTTGGAGTGGGCCCTACGCGCTATGTTTTGCCAGCCTGGCAAACTGCCACTGGCGGGAGATCGTAATGTAATGATTATTTGTAAATAGAATAAAGAATGTTCGACTTGAATGTAGAAATAATATAGGGGAAAAAAAATGTAGTGAATGTAACTTGAATAAGTCCGGACTGGGTGTTGCTAGACGACCATGTTACAATTTGTGACAAATCATGGTACAAATGTAATTAATAATAATGTAATATGTGACATATATTTGTATTTGACATCAATTAACATTACTAATGAGTAATGACTAACAATGGTATACACACAATTAATAATTATACAACACTACAAAATATACAAAATTGTTCATATATCTTGTTTTATTACATTGTTGTATAACTGAACCGTACCAATATTAGCATCAAAGTATACATACATATAATAAGTCTTAGTATTGTTAGTAATATATATACCATTTGTAGTTGCCAGCAGTACAAAATCTGACTCAATTTAAACAGATGGAAATATCGACGTGAATGAATATTCTGAACCTTGCCAATTGGAAATTTGCGCGCGAAATGACACGAATATTAAATTTCTGTTATGTTCAAGAAGGAAACGACAACGTTTGATCTTCTTAAGTAAAGCTATAATCTCTTTAACAAAATATACTAGAATCTCATTAAAACAGCGTTCTTCTTCTTTCTACTTTCTTCAATCGCCTTCTTTCCTCTCTATTGATCCTTCAAATCACCTCCAACCAAATCTCTCACCAATACAATAAACATGAATCCTTAATTCTGTAGCTCTTACAGTTTGTGAAGTACATACAGTTCCAATGATCGAACTCCACTAAGGTAATCTCCGCTTCTGAAGCGTTATCCGCTGCAAGTGAATGTGCTAGAAAGTTAAATAATGTGGTAGAAATGAAATGTTGCTCAGCACATAAACTCACGCATTACTGATGCGTGACTAGAATGTAGAGCGGCAAGAATCATCGTGCCAGAACCTCCCCTGGTAGAGGAAATGAATGTGCAGATTCACGTGCGTAGGTTGATTCATGGCAACTACATCTATTGGCGATGATTGAACCCTTCAAATGATCTTCCATGTTAGGGAATCATACACTCTGCACAGCTGGTATTGCACTAAGCTGCCCGAAAAGGAGTTCATTCCACGTATCAGGAACACCAGGCAGACACCAATGCAAGCAATCCTGCATCCCTGGTGCTGCTGTAGGGCTGTACTTTGATATGTGCCCTTCGTCTCGTAGTTTAGATAGGGCTGTTATATCCAACAGCTTAACATCCGTTCCCTTCACTGCGCTGGCGGCATCTTCATCACTCGACTCATCTTGAAGTAGTTCCTTTCCAATGGAGGTAGGGGTTGTGTTATCACAGCTTCCCCCTGTGTTCCAGTCCCCATTTACAAAATGCCTGGGTGAAATGCTCCGATAGAAAGCTTTCAAATGTGGGTGTTTCGGGAGCTGGGAATTGACCCAACTGACAATGCTGCGCATGGTAAATTTTTTGGCATCTGCAACCATTGCCAGCTTCCTATCTGTGTTTGGCTTACCTCCAACATACATGACCCAACGGTTTCCGCTAATTTTCCCTTGATTCCAATGATGCCCAGTGTTAAGAACTAGGACATCTATACTTGGCAGATGCCTTCTCAAAAACGATGGCGGTTGGTCCAAATGCATGGCAATATTCGTTACTGGGTTAGTAATATTAATAGGCTCTAGGTTGCATAAGCATGCTGACCAGTAATAGAGGACAGTGGTATTGGTACTTGGAAACCGATAAACCCACCCATCAGGGCGAACAGCATGTTTAGCTTTGACAAGCCCATACTCGTGGCCCACATTAACCACATCAGGCCTCTCCTCACCTCCTGTGAGCATGCACATAAGAGACTGGAACTGCTGTCTACCCAATGAATCTCCAACAATAGCAACCGTCTTGTCTTTCATCCTAAATTACATTAACCAAATGACTTCAGTGATTAAAAAGCAAGTAGCATAACATACCAGCACATTTTGCAGAGGTCATTGAACATGTTAACACATCAAATCTTGGTAGTGCCCTAGAATAGGAGGTGTGACCAGTATCTGAAATTCCTATGAGCCAAACCACCAAGCAGGCAGAGCGTACAAGATGAAACTTTGACCTCCCAAGTAACCAGTTGCAAATATAGTGAAGAAATTGGATAAAAGAGTCTTCATATGACCAATAATAAAACCTGACTGACTGTTCTGATCAGTAGGACAACCGAAACATGGCATAAGCAAAAGTATTCAACTAAAGGACACCCGATAAGATACGCAAGGAGTTATAATATAAATAATCAGGATTAATGAGAGCTCAAAAGGTTTGACCAATCTACGGACTACTTGAAGCTACTGGCACCTCTGTCGAGTAACTCAAAGAATGTAGATGATAAAAGATGACAATACCTTTCAAGAAACTTGGATGATTTGAAGTCTTCCATCTGACAGTTTTTTGGTTTCCACCGAAGCTTTTCATAGGTAAAATCCGGCCGCTGCATCAATCTACAAGCCCACATCGACGACAGCCATTGCTTACAACCAAGTCCAGAGTATAGAGGCCGGTTATCATCTATGACCCATTTTCCTTTGGCGTAGTTGCAGGCTGAATAAGGGACGGTAAAAATACAGTCACAAAGTAAAAGGATGCGTGACTTCAAAAAGGAAAAGGAGTAAACCGATGCATTATGCTAATAAGGGAAATTTAAAAATCACCACTTGGAATATTCAAGAAAGCAGTTTAACGAGTCGACAAATGCAACAGAGAGGTCTAAAGAAAAGTGCTAGAGAAATTGATCCAAAATACAAGCTACATCATCAACCATGAAGAGAAGCATAGCAGAAACAATTCACCTAGCAGAAACACGTGATCATGCATTTCTACTGTTCTACATAATAACACACATCAATGATTGATTCATATCCGTGCACTTACTTCACTTTCATGATGATGCCATAAGCAAACTTCAAGTAAGCAAAGACCACCCTGTGCTCTCAAGAGGCTACTAACCTTCCTTGTTCGCTTGTTCTTCTCTGACTGGTGAGTCGCTTGAATTTGCATTTCTTGTTGCCGGTGCAACTTCAGAGATCTCTTCCAATGAATTATTGGGTTGTTCACCTACGTTCTGGCTAGGCTTCTCTTCTCCTCTGTCTTCTTCTTTTACTTTCGTTTCCTCTGCAGTCTGGCTGTGCTTCCGTTTCGCATCTTCCAAACTCGTGGAACTCCCAATGGAAACATCTTTTACTTCCCCTACAGACCGGCTACTTTTACCTTCCTCTTCTTCAAGGCTAGAGGAATTCTCTGATGACACATCTTTTACAACCTCTGCAACAGGCTTGCCTTCCATTTTCCCATCTGTGTCAGGCAATACAATAACTAACCGTCAATGTCCATCGCTAAAATTCCCGCAACATTGCACATCTAACAAACCGCAGCCTACAAACCGGCAATCGCCAAGATTCCCGCATAATTGAGCTGAAGAATCGGACAACCGCATCTCAACCGGAACAATAAGAGTTGATGATTATGATAATAGTACCTGAAAGCACCGGAATCATGTCGTCGGGCTGAGGCACAGTGACCATGAGGGGATTTCTCTCCCATGTCCATAAAACGACAGTTCCACAAACCAGAGCGATTAAGAGCAACGACAGTTCCTTCCCTCTGAACCTTAACTGCCATCCTTTCATCCCTAAAATCATTTCACTTCCAAAAATACAAAATAATAATTAAAAAGGTAAAACATGCAGAGAAAATATAGATCGAGAGAAACAAAATATATATATCACAGAGATTCTAAAACAAGAAACCGCTTAAACGAAACGGCCGCGTGTTCTCCCTTTCACAAATAAAAATCGCATGAAGATGAGTAACAGTGATCCGACGGTGGAGATTCGTTGTGGAGATGGAAAATGTACCTGATCGCTGCTCTTCCTCGGATCGAGGTTATGCAGGTAGGTGTCAATTCCTCGTGTTGGTTGTGTAACCGTTTCCCTCGCCGACGAAGTTGAAGCGTCAGAGGAAATCGAGGAGGGAAATCGGAGGGCGTCGACGATGGCGAGAGCGACCAAGCAAGATTTTGATATTTTATTAGAGATTAATTAATTAAATGGAAGACAGACAATAGTAGATTGTCCTGCGTTGTTTTCAATTTTTTATTTTTTATTTTTGAGAAGGAATTAAATGTAAATATGTTGTTAGGACATTAGAGTTCAATAATATTTTTTAGGGTAAATTACATCTGGCCCCCTCTAGTTTAAACAAATAGACGATTTATCCCCTGTATTTCGCAAACTGATTAAAAACTCCTCTTAGTTTGGACAAATTATACGATTTCCCCCCTCTTGCCGGAACCGGAGCAAATCTCCGACGAGGAGGCACCTGAAATGTCAAAAATACCCTTACACTAACAAACAAAAAAAAACAAAAATATCTCTCCTTCTTCCTCCTTCCTCCTCCTCCTCCTCCTTCAATCAATGAAACCAACAACAACCCAATCAAAACCCAATCAAAACCCAAAATCCACAAACCAACAACAACCCAATCAAAACCCAAAATCCAAACCAACAACAACCCAAAATCCAAACCAACAACAACAACTCCTTGGTTGGACCCATCCCCGAAACCCTAAACTCCCTAACCAACCTCCAATTCCTTGGCTCGAAATGGCTCGGACCAAGCAAACAGCAAGGAAGTCAACCAGAGGTAAGGCCCCGAGGAAGCAGCTGGCAACCAAGGCGGCTCGCAAGTCGGCTCCGGCCACCGGAGGAGTAAAGAAGCCCTACCGCTTCTAGCCGGGGACCATCGCCCTCCGAGAGATCAGGAAGTACCAGAAGAGCACGGAGCTCCTCATCAGGAAGCTTCCCTTCCAGAGGCTTGTGAGGGAGATCGCCCAGGACTTCAAGACCGATCTGAGGTTCCAGAGCTCCGCCGTCGCCGCCCTCCAGGAGGCCGCCGAGGCTATTCGAGGACACCAACCTATGCGCCATTCATGCCAAGAGAGTTACCATTATGCCCAAGGACATCCAGCTCGCCAGGAGGATTAGGGGCGAGAGGGCTTGATGAGATTTGCAGTTTTCGGATGTTAATAAGTAATCAATCCATTTTGGGGGTAGAATTAGGGTTTAGGTATCTGATGTTCCTTGTTTGGATCGTGTTTTGTAATGTTTGGATTTACCCAAGAAGGACATGTATTTGCGAAGTCAAAACATTAATCGGATTCTCTTATTTCTCTTCGTAATGTGCATATGTTTTAGTTTTTATATTTGGGATTGCTTTCGGAATTTTAATTCCTTATAAACTGGCTTATACTTTTGTGCAAAATAATGTAAGTTCTCAATGTGTTATTCTGTTGTAATGTAAGTTCTCAATGTTTTGATTGGGTTGTTGTTGGTTTGTGGATTTTGGGTTTTGATTGGGTTGTTGTTGGTTTTATTGATTGAAGGAAAATGAGGAGGAAGGAGGAAGGAGGAAGAAGGAGAGATGTTTTTGTTTTTTTTTGTTTGTTAGTGTAAGGGTATTTTTGACATTTCAGGTGCCTCCTCGCCGGAGATTTGCTCCGGTTCCGGCAAGAGGGGGGAAATCGTATAATTTGTCCAAACTAAGAGGGGTTTTTAATCAATTTGCGAAATACAGGGGGGAAATCGTCTATTTGTTTAAACTAGAGGAGGCCAGATGTAATTTACCCTATTTTTTAAGTACAATAATATTAGTAGCCTATACTAAAAATGTCGGGAGGAAGATTAGTCGGTGCCTGTTATTATTTATTGTACTTGGATTTGGTGGTTGGAAAATGGTGCATAATAGTGTCACATCATTAATCAATGATTGTTTATGTATAACCTTGTTTACTATTTGTTGCGTTAAGTGCGAGTATATATGCTTTTAACAATTTAACAAACAACGGACCAAATAATTGTTGCCCCAGGGTTGGATAACTCGAAATAAAAATTAAATTCAGGATAAATTTATTAAAAAGATCCGTGCAAATTAAAATAAACCGGGTTAAGATGGTTTTGTTATCATCCTAAAAATGTTACTATTCATATTTAATTATGAAAATGATGCCAAAAAAATTAATTATCAAATCAGTGTTTACCAAATTATGAAAAAATTGCCCGTAATTACAAAGTCACGGGAAAACTTCTGTGACCAAGTCACGGTGAAAAAAGTTGTGTTTGATCAAGTCACGGATTTTTTTTCGTGACTTGGTTTTTTCATTTTCTTTTAATTTTTGTCTAGATTTTTGCATAGATCTTGAAAAGTTATGCACATTAAAAAAATTCTCGAATCAGACATCCGAGCACTAAGATATTGCTCTTCAAAATTTTTCACATAATCTTCAATTTGAGTTTTTCCAAAAAAAATTAAACATTAAAAAAACTAAGTCATGGAAAAAAAATTGTGTCTTGGTCACTCAACGTTTTTTTCGTGACATGGTAGTTACAAGTAATTTTTTCGTGACTCGGTCCAAGTCACAAATTTTTTTTCAGATTTCCCACGTAGACATCAGTTTGATAATTATTTTCAATTTTAATTTTTTTAAAAAATTTCAAGTTGAGAAATTATGTTGACATTTTTTAAGAACAATATCTTGATGCTCGAGTGTCTGATTCAATTTTTTTTTTGAATATGCATAATTTTTTGAGATCTATACAAAAATAAAAAACCAAGTCATACAAAAAATCCGTGACTTGGTCACAAAAAAATTTCTAGTGACTTTGTAGTCACGGGTAAATTTTTTGTGACTTGATCATGAATAATAACTCTTAAAGAAAAAACTTAAGATGTGAATTGCGTTGGTCACCTTGGAATGACTAGATCGTCCAAGTCACGAAGAAACGATAAATCGGCCCAGGATTCGGTCCTGGATGGGTAATATGGCCCAGGACCGTCCTGGAGCAGAAAAGGGAGGCGGGGTGCAAAAAAGGGAGGCAGGGTGCATTAACTAATTAATTAGAACCTTAATTAATTAATAACCATTAATTTATTACCATTAGTTACTGATATTAATTATCAAGCATTTATTATCGACTGTTAATTATCGAATGTGGTTTTTTTAGTATGTTGAAGTGGTTTTCTTAGTATTTTGAAGTGGTTTTTTTAGTATGTTCAAGTGGTTCCCAATTTATGTTTAAGTGGTTTTGCCTAGTATGTTAAAGTGGTTTTGTTTGTATGTTCAAATGGTTTTCTTACTATGTTTAAGTGGTTTTCTTACTATGTTCAAGTGGTTTGTCAGTTAATGTTCAAGTGATTTTTTTACTATGTTCAAGTGGTGTTCTTAGTATTTTCAAGTGGTTCCTAATGAATGTTCAAGTAGTTTCCAGCAAAACGTCAATTGGTTTTCTTCTATATGTTAAACTGGTTTTCGTATGTATGTTCAACTGGTTTTCTTAATATGTTCAACTGGTTTTCTTAGTATGTTCAAGTGGTTTTGCCAAAACCACTTGAATGTATTGTAAAAACCAGTTCCAGGACGTTCCTAGAAATTACTTCCAGGACCGAATCCAGTCCCCGATAAATCATATAATAGAAGTTGTCGTCAAATTATTAGTAGGAAAATACAAAAATATCAGTTTTATATATTGTTATACGCTAACTAAATTTTCAACTTCGATATTTTTCTTGTATTATCTTATATATGATATTAGTTAGACTGAGTAATTCAGTTCCAACTTAAATACAATCATTAAGATTTTTTGAAGGACGAGGGAGCAAGTGGCTTCTATTTTACTAGCCTGAAAAATAATCCAAGAGCTACTAATTCCAGACAACCAAATCTAAGCTGTACAAACATCGGCGACCATATTTTGGTGAGCTCTGTGAAATGTGAAAATCCAAAAGCAGTATTAAAGTTGGCAAGCATAAATGGTATCAACAGCCAACCATTGGAAACTAAGTGCACCAATCTCCTAATAAATGTTCTTTATAAATGAAATTCTCACCGACACTTCGTTTGTGCCCGTCCGTTGTCTGAATATTGCAGGAATCAAAGGTCTGTGAGTGACAGTTTCCCAACGAAGTTGTTTCTGAGACTTCCGAGGTAGAGATGCCCCTCAAACTCGAAAGCAGATGTCACAAAGGACATCACTTTCGCAGCAGGATCATCGAACCTCCTGACGATGTTGCCTTCAGGCGACACATTAACCACCGTTGCGCTCTTGTCTACGCCGACGAATGCTCGGATTAATCTCGGTGAAGACGCGATGAGATGCTTTAAAGCCTTCCAATTGTGCCCAAACTCTAACCCCTCAGTCGTTATCTGCATAAACAAGATTTAATCTTCTCTTCTTCTTTATAATGTTAAGTATCTTGCCATGAAGTACCTGCAATACTGCAATCCAGAACGATCCGTCGGGGGCCATGTTGATGTTATCAGGTCCGCCTGGAAGGTTGTCGATGAAAACTTCGGTTACCCCTCGGTTTTTTCCTTTAAGCCAGTACTTGAGGCACCTATGCCTGATCCAACACGAAGAAGATGCTAAACTTGCAATTTGATGAGAACATGAAACTGTGCTCCAAATGTGGCTGTTACCTCCATGTTTCGCAGAAGACGAGGTAATCTTCGTCCTTCGAAAGTGCTACGCCATTTGGAAAACACAAGTTATCGAGCAGGATTGTCGTCTCTTTGGTGGATGCATCGTATTTGAGCAGCTGACCGTTAGGTTTCGCCTCGAGCACATCGAGGTACCAATTGTGTAATTCAAATTTGGTGCTTGGGACACTGAAATACAGGGTACCATCTGACGCCTCAATCACCTCATCTGCGAAACTACATTCTCCAAAAGCGTCACCAAAGCTGTACGAACTTGATTAGAGGTTACAAGTTCGAGCACTGCAATATGAGCCAAGTGGTACCTTATCTTTGACCCATTAAGATGAGATGCAAGAACAGTGACTCCTTCCTCGTCAACTCGAAGCAAACCCTGTCCATCACAGCGAGTAGTGTTACTTAAGTTGCAAAAAGAGAATATTTAGCACTGCGCGCGCACACGCACACACATATCTTACCTCACCGGCACAAACAATAAGGCTACCGTCCCTGGAGATGGTGATGCCGAGTAAAGTGTTGCTTTCGATCTTTTTCCAGTCCTCCCACGACCCGTCCCTCTGCATTCTCTTGATCCAACCATCCCTATCGGCTGCGTAGAGCACGCCATTGCTGGTCACCCACACGTCCTCCGGCGCTCTCAGTCGTCCTTCTCCGAGTTTAGTCACTTTCTATAGACATGAGAAGAAAGCATTGTAACCTTATGTCTGGCAGTTATAGCATAAAGAGGTTAGAAAAACTAACCTGCAAGTGGCTGTTGGTGGGCACGGAATCTGCAGAAGCCGAAGACAAGTGTTCGAGCACGTTGGGAGATATAGGGGAAAACAGGAAAACCTGAACCGCAAATGCAAGCAGACAAGCTCCCAGTAAACCTAATAGGGTTGCCAGGCTAAAGACTTTCATGGTCTAACAGTACGGATGATGCTGCTTGAAGCCTGTTTGTGTTGCAGCTTATCGTCTCTTTTTTATATGCTGTGGGGAGAGATCTTTAGTAGTAGATAATGTTATCTTTAATATACTTTTAGATGTACGTAGATTTATGACGCGTCATGTAATTTTCATTTCATCCGAGCTTGGCTCGACCTTGTCGTTTTCAGTTCTATGCAATTGCTAATTTAATCTAATATTGTACTATTGGTTTTTCTATAGGTTATTATAGGCGGCTATTGCTTACGGGAATTTTCAGGTGTAACATATTGCAAGTGTGTTAACTTGCTACTTTGGCGGTTTTTTCTTTGATGAATACAATTTACTTATCAAAAAAAAACTCGTAAAAATGTGACTGTATTTTTATTCTGCGTTAATAGGGAAGCATCGATTTCTGTATTCCTCCTTACCCGACACTGGCTTTTTTTCATTTTGGGATCGATTGTAATGACAAATTTATAAGGATAAATATTAAAATCAGTATAGAATATACAATAAATTCATAATCGTTTCAGTCCCTACATTATTTACATTAACGGAGTAACACAATAATATTGAATATAAAATAATTATCGAGATTGAGCGGTATAAATATATAATGATTTTTTCGTCATTTTTCCATATGCACTCCAGATTTTAACTAAACTTAAAACGATGAATGTCCGAAGAATTGACATTTCGGTAGACACGCAACCAGATGCGGTGCCGTTTAACTAACTTAACACGATCCCCTTTCCGCTTCGCCTTCCTCCTCTTATTCAATACCCAAACCTCTGTTTGCCCTAACCCAAATTCCCCAATTCCCTTCTTTCCTTAAATGGAATGGGTCGCTCCCAATTCCGTGGAATCTTCAACGGAATCTCCTTTCTGATACTCCTAACCCTATTCCACAGCTCCTATCACCATAATGGGCCCCTCTCGGCGAGCCGGAGGAGGAGAATCTCGGAGCTCGATTCCACTCTCAGAGGAAATAACACAAACACCTTGCTGGCGGGCGACCTGGGACCCTGTTCCGGGCTGAGTCAGCACCAGGGTTTCACTGACACGTGTCAGTACCTCCTCGCCCACCCGGAGTGCACCTCAGATGTGTTCTTTAACTACGTTAGGTTCTTCTACTGTGGATGTAAGAATTTTCCGATTGCCGGGTATTTGGTTTTGGGCGGTTGGCTTGTTGCCCTGTTTTATCTGTTGGGGAACACCGCGGCGGATTACTTCTGCTGCTCGTTGGAGAGGCTGTCCGTACAGTTGAACTTGCCCCCGACGGTCGCGGGTGTTTTTCTCCTGCCGTTGGGAAACGGGGCGCCTGACGTTTTTGCTAGCATCGCAGCGTTTGTTGGGAAGGATGGTGGGAGCGTGGGGCTGAATAGCGTGTTGGGCGGGGCTGTGTTTGTCACTTGTGTTGTGGTTGGTGTCGTCTCGCTCTGTGTAGCGGGGAGCGTGGTCCGTATCGATAGGAGTTGCTTCGTGAGGGATGTTTGCTTCTTTATGTTCAGTTTGATGGTGCTTGGTGTGATTCTGGTTGTTGGTGAGATCACCTTCGGAGCTGCTTTGTTGTTTGTTTCTATCTATGTTGCGTATGCTGTTGTGGTTGCTGCAAACGAGGTGCTGAGGAGGCATGCCTGTCGACAATGGTTGAGGTTGGATGGTGTCACTCCGTTGCTTCCGGTTAAGGACAAGGTTCTTTCTGATGTTGTGAGTGAAGCGGGTGATGGCTCAGTTTATGCGTCTTTGCTTGAATCTGATTCCGAAACTAGTGTCCCGCATCTTGAACATAAGGTACCACATTGGATGTGGAGTTCTCATGTAGCAATTTACTCCAATGAGAGCCTGAAGCCAAGTGCTGAGGGTTCGATGCATGTGTGGGGTTGGAATGATCAGGATGAGACAGCGAGTGGCTGTTTGGGATTTTCGTGGTCGAGATTGCTTCGATTGTTGGAGATGCCTTTGACTATCCCAAGACGGTTGACAATACCAGTCGTCGAAGAGGAACGGTGGTCCAAAGTTTATGCTGTTGCCAGTGCCTCACTTGCACCAGTTCTTCTTGCACTTTTGTGGAACACGCAAGATGATCTGGACATGTTCAATCGGGAAGTTTCGTACTTCATTGCCATCACTTGTGGGAGCATACTCGGTGTTCTTGCTTATTTATACACGAGTGTGGAAGAGCCACCTCGCAAGTTCTTACTCCCATGGGTCATGGGAGGATTTCTGATGAGTATTGTCTGGTTCTACATGATCGCGAATGAGCTAGTATCTCTACTTGTGGCATTAGGAGCGATATTCGATGTCAATCCTTCACTCCTTGCGTTGACCGTATTAGCCTGGGGGAATTCAATGGGGGATCTGATGTCAAACATCGCTCTGGCAATGAACGGCGGGGACAGCGTGCAGATCGCCATGTCGGGGTGCTACGCAGGTCCAATGTTCAACACGCTCGCTGGCCTGGGGATCTCAATGTTGCTCGGAGCCTGGACTAGTAGACCTGCACCGTTCGTGCTACCCGAGGACGGCAGCCTGTTTTACACCATGGGATTCCTAATGCTTGCTCTTACATGGTCGCTTGTCGTGCTGCCGCGAAACGGCATGCGCCTTAACACGACCCTTGGTGTTGGCCTCATAACGATCTACTTGATCTTTCTGATCTTCAGGCTGTGCAGTTTTAGGGAACTGCTGTCTGTATTATTAATATAAGTACATCAGAATCAATTCTTGTTATGTCAAAATGCCAGAGCGCATCATTATATCACCTCCTTGTAAATTATGTACATATAGAGTCCAACGGTACAAACCGATGTAAATGTATATGAGTCAATCTAGTTATCTTCGGAGTGAATTTGAAAGTAAAACAAATTTTGTTAATATAATATTCTTCTTTATATAGTAGTTTATAAGAATATGCAGTCCTTGTTAGTAAAGGTGTTAATTCAATATTATATACTAATAGAATCGTGTTGCTCTAACATTGTAAAGTCGTCATGTCAAAGGATACTATTTTATTTCTATTTTTGGTGTGAACAAAGGATACTATTATCACAAAACAAAATGGATAATTACAAATCCCGAAAGAAACAAGACAGGAATGTGGCTAGTTACACTCGTTCGTTGTCGTATACGCGATTATAATTGAACATTGATGTCTCCATATCCATATATTTGAATTTTATTCTATTTTAGAAATTGATGCCTTTTATATTTTACAAAACCTTGAAACCAACGCTACTTGTTATTATTATTAGTCCTCCTCCACCTAACTTTCTTCTTCTTCTTCTTCTTCCATTACGAAATCTTTTGCGTTCCTTCCTCGAAAAG
>SOPF01026454.1:0-14080 GCA_012979155.1 Hypericum perforatum | reverse complement strand
TTAGAAACGCATATCTGGTACTTAACGAACAAAATCTCTTTTTATTCGCTGTGGAGACGATTCAATTTATCACTATATTACTTGTGCGATCGTGTATCCTTGCACGTATTTTGATCCAAGTTTGGACGCATCAGTAATCACATACTATAACCAATTATTTAACGAGAAGTTGGCCAGCAAATCTTTTCATACAAGAGTGCATGACGAGCGAAGTATATCTGGTAGATATCCCCGCACACCCTTTAGAATAGAAGAATGCATGTAACACTACATAGTCACATTTTCTATATTAATTAGCCTATTTGGATGCATTCCCAATAGCGAGCCTGTTCGTGGAGAATGCACCAAGTGAGCCTACTTAGAAATGCTATATTCACCTGCCTTACCAATCTAAGGCCAATCCTATCCTCCTCTTGCAGGGCATATATATGGTTCCAGAAGAAAGTGCAAGAGGCACAACGAAGAATATCTCCTATTCATACAAAGTTTCATAAGAAATATCTACCTACTCCAAAAGGGAGATCGGCCATTAGTAAATCATCATGGAATGAGTCAGAGAACCCAAGATGACCGACTAGACTAAACAAACCTATCTAACCATAAGTAAGGAAAAGCCCTTCCTGCGAGAAAATTTGTTGATAAGTCTCAGCCACTTCCTATAAATGACATCATCGTGGAGGGTCATAAAATAATGGGACCCTGAGGTACACAAAAAGCAACTGACTAGCAAAGGTCTCCAGAATATTAATCAAACTTATCTGTGATCGAGGACTCAGGCTGATGCTAAAGTATGTGTGGGATTTCTCCAGATTAAACCATTGGCCTGGAATTGCTATATAGTCCTATAATATCCTCAACAAAATACGACAATTAGGTTTGGTAGTTTGCCAAAGAGAAAAATGTCATCTGCATATAAGAGATGTGAAGGAAAGACACTATTATGCCCTGCCTGATAACCCATAAACTCACCCAAATCCAACACCTTCTATAGCATCTGACTAAAAATCTCCATTGCAGCGATGAATAATAACGGGGACAAGGGATTACCCTGTCTCACTCACTTTGATGACCATATTGCCACTACTCTAATGGTTGCCTAAATAGTCGAGAACTTCCAAAGCCAATGCCATACAATCATGTATTCTGCGACCTAGGACAAAACTAAACTGGTGAAAAGAAAGTAAGGTCAAGAATCATATCCTGAACTTGTCTAATTAGTAAATCCCCAAGCGAACCTAGGGCAATTCGATCTAGAGTAGGTCCTTGGTCGGTAAACATCTGCTCGTAGTAAGTGATAATATGGTCCCAAATATGGATCAGATCCTAGAAAACTGACCACCTATCATCATAAAAGAAATGCCTAATCAACTCCTGCGAATCTTAACACTTTAATGAAAAAAGGTAGAGTTTTTGTCCCCATCCCTAAGCCATGTAACTGATGCCTACTGACACAAAAAAGTGTTGTGCTACTCCTACACAATATAATAAGATCATAGAGCCTCAATCTTCTTAGTGATCAGATCAATATGTAGCTGCACCTCCTCAATTTGTGTCTCTGCTTCAACCAAATTATGTCTAACATCTCCAAAAATCTCCTTGTTCTGTGTTCCCAGCACTCACTTTAGTTTTTGAAGTTTGCTTGTCAAGGATAAAATGGCATTATCCTCCACTGTATGAATTGGCCAGGACCTTTGCACTAGTGCCAAAAAAATCAACTTGTAAAGTCCACATAATCTGATAACGAAAAGGCTTAGGCCAATGCAAAATCATTATTTTCCTACAAGTCAATAAGATAGGCCAATGATTTAAGATTTCTCAAATCAGAGCCCTGTACTATACCAAATACCATAAATCTATGAAAGCTAAGAAAACTAGAGTACGATCTAGCCTAGACTAAACCTGACTAGTCAGCCTCTTATTAGAATAAGTGAACTACCCTCTGGATATTGGAATATCCATCAAACCCTATAACTAATATAGGGCTGAAAATTAATATAGGAATGTCCAATAGGTAAGGAACTACTCCTCCTCTCATGAGCACTCAAAATTGTATTGAAGTCTCTAATCAACATCAATAATGTCGCAGGCAATATCATCAAGTCATCCTAAAGAGCATGACATCTAAAGTAACTAACATGGGTGTATACAAACCCCAATAGCTATACTACTATCAGTATGTACGACATACCAGAGTCTAGGAGGTTAGACGTTAGTTGAATGGTAGGAACCCATAAATTTAGAATTTTCGTACCTCTGTCATTCACCCCAACCAGCTAATATCCCAAAGAAGTCCAGAATCTATTATGAATCGAATCAAAAGGAACCATAGGCTTAGAAATGGCCACTTAGGATGACATGTGGTGCAAACAATGTTCCCAAAGTTGGGTATGGGTATATTTAGACCTAATATCCTAGATATTCTAATATAGAATAATTATGGCGCTCAAGGAGGCAAACTAGTAGAAAATGACCTCATCTACTGCAAGTGTTGACTCCTCGTATAGGGGGCCTGAACTTGGTCCTAATTTGTGCTCATCTCTGCCAACTCTACCCAAGTACGAGAATCCACCATAGATATTAACTAGAGGCTAAGCTCATTCACATCATCCACTTTAGTGACACCCATATTGGTCGTACAAAGAATAGGTGAAGCACTCTCCTTGAGACTTATTATCTTTGCACCAACCTGTACTGTATCCAAGGTCAATCAGCCTGGGGAATCCTGTTGCACCTAAGGCATGGCACTGGCAGCAGCCTCACTCATCATAGAATCCAATAGTCATACCCAAGGGCTCCCCTCTAGAGTTAGCTCAGTGCACCCAAGGGCCCCCAAAGGGGTCTGGCCTCCTTGTATCCGTAACCAGTACTAAAATAATTATCTGTATATGACTCCCTAATTAGGCTTGATCTCCTATCTCTGACTCTAATTTAAGACTAGCCTCTACTGCCCTATCAAACTCCTTATGTACCTCTTTTTCTTTTAAAACTACAAAAGCATTTCATGTTAAAATAGGGCCGACGCATCTATGTTGGAGGGGGAAATAAGGTTGTGTAGTTTAGGCTGGCTAAAATAACTCGTCTAGTTCGCTATGAGACTCGCCCTTTCATGACATCCTCATCATTATCTACTGATGTATAAGAAACCTTATATTTCTCTACTGTTACCGTACACTTCCTAAACTGCTTTATTTTAAAAGAAGTTAAGTGCTTACATACGCTCTTATTGTGCCACCATACCTTACAATGAGCACAGAACTTCAGATGATCCTAATATTGTACTTTAATCTCTACCTCACCATAATCTAAGACCAAAGAGATGTGAGTAGGTCGGGCCTTAGATATCTCTAATTCTACTAGTACTTATACTTGTAACCTATTTACTCTGACTAGAGTGAAAGTGTCGAGACAAATCGACTTACCCACAGCCTTGGCCAAACCAAACACAATATATGGGGTGATGTGCTCACTACTCAATCCAAATAGTCAAATCCAAGTGTTAACCACAGAAGGGACCTATCTAGTAGGCTTAAAGAAAGGCATCCACTACTATAGAAAAAATTTGCATGTTGGTAATTTCCAGGATCTCGCTGCCCAAATGCAATCCTTGTCTACTGCCATACAAAACTAAAAATAGTAATAGCCAATGCCTACTGAGATCATACTCCAAGCTATAGTGCGCCATATCCAAGACAAATCACCTCACAAAGCAGTAGAAGTATAAGGCTTAGACCATTTAGGCAATACTAATTAGTCAATAAAAGCACAGTGGCCAAACCCTCAACATGTTTGAGAACGAGAATGTAGCCAGTTTGGGTTAGGGTAATTTCTGGAGTAAGTCTAACCCCTAGGTTAGGATCATGCTCGGGTACCATAGGCGAGACCTTCAGCTGCTGGGAGGCACTGAGTACATGTCGAGGTAGAAGGTGAAGTCTACCCTCCTTGCAGTAGCTCAGAAGCCATACCATCTATCTTAGACTATGTCATGTGTCCCGCTCTAGCAATAGCATCCAGAACTACCTAAAAGGTATCTTACAAGAGATCCAACTAGTTACATTGTCTAACAAATTTCTTAATAGGAAAAGCAGACCAGGAATAGTCAGATGGAAGGACAGAAACTTCCCTACCACCAGGGTCAAGCTCATGTTCCTAAGAGGGAAGAGAATAAGATCCCTACACTAACGAACTACGGACACCTCCTATAGTTGAGACTTCTCTCAGATTAATGAGCTCTATCAATCTCGACCAACAACCACCGTGTGAATCTACCTATGGTGCTACAAAGTCAGTCCATCCACAATCTAAAGTGACATGTGGTAAAGCCAAAGAATAGCTAGATAAAGGTACAGAGACTCCCCTTGCATCAGGGACAAAGTCCAATTCCATTGTGGGCTACAAACAAGTCCCTTACACGTACAGATCAAAGAAACCCCCATGACTGAGGTCACAACATAGTCCAGACGACTCATCTATGGTCTCACCAATGCATCAGTCTGATCAGTAACTACCATGCTCATCACGATCTACAAAGTTTCTAAAATAGTACGAGGCTCAGTGCACGATATAATTATGTCAGCCACCCTGGAGGATAAAAAATTGTTAGGTGTGTGCGAGGGAGATGAGACTTCCTTAGCTCTCGGATCATAACTCATCGCCAGCGGATCAGAAGTTTGTGATCCCAATATAGACAGGCTATGGATATTCCCTATAGTTGGGATTGTAAAAAAAGTCATGTTAGGCTCTGCATGTTAGTGCATGACCGAATAATACTCAATGCAAAAAAGATACAAAGGTCGGCCATAGGTGCGATGGGTCAAGACTCGCTACATGCTTGACATGTGCTGCATGGGGGAGTAGCAAGGCCAAGCTGTACGACAAGTGCACGGTGGGACGATGTTAGTGGGGATAGTGAGACCTGCAGCTTTGGTATGTAGGCGCCTGATCGGGAGAGCTGGTTGTTGCAAAAAGTGCATGGGCCTACGGAAGGTGCATTGTGGTAGCGAGGGGCACCGCAGGCAATGACAATGTCTTCCAAGTAATGAAAATATTGCATAATTTATGCCTAATTAAAAGATGTCTTCCGTAATTTATCGTCTCCAATCACGATTCACCATTGCAGCCTGTTAACCAAAATTTTTAATTTTGTTATTTAGCAGAATATTTTAATTGAAATTCTCTATAGTAAAAAGAATATTTTAATTGAAAGATAGTTTCGTTTTAGTTACTTGAAATGCGTTTAGATAACATCCTTTTTAGGCTGGGGGGTCAAGTTATAATTGTTCACCTTGATTAGCACGTGAATTTTGTTTTTGACCTGACGACTAATGAAATAAAAATCGAGAGTTGTGAAACCAAGACTAACGAATTGTTAGTAGACTGTTTTGTTGTCATTTTTAGATTCAAATTTACTAGTCCAAGTAGCTATGGTATTTGCGATGACATTTTACTATCGACCTAGAGCTAGCTGGTTTTCCACGAAATACGTTGAGACACAGCAGTTGACTGGACATCTAGGGGTAAAGCACTGTTTCGGTGCGGGCCACGAGATTGATACCAAATTGAGGCCTAAGCCAAATAGGAAAATTTCACTCATTTGAATTCAAAAAAAATGAGAAATGCAATATCTATCCTTATTGAACGAAATAAAGATAGGGTTATGTTTATTTTTTAGTTTTCATGTCTAGATTAAGAGTTTTTATTGGTCATTGATTGTGAAGCTTGGTGATGTGACGAAGGTTGAAGACAAAAAAGGAAAGAGAAAGAAGTGAATTTAGGAAGAGACAATAGAGATGGAGAACGAAGGGAGAGACATTATCACTAACCACGTCACCAGATATAAATATTTAGATGCTAAAACAAATCATCAATAATATGATGACATGTCTAACGAGATTAGGGGTGAGCAAATAGACCAAAAACCATCAATCTGAACCAATTTGGACCCAAAAAACCAGACCAGAGGAAAATGGTTCCAGGCCGGTTCTCTGAATACAAGTAATTGCGGTTTCGGTCTGGTCTGGATATATTTAGCACAAACCGAAAAGAACTAGAACTGGATCGAAACTTTGCCACTACATAAACAAAATTTCTCTAAAAAAGCTAAACTCCAGTCTTCTCCCCCCAACTTTCGTCCCCGACAAGAACTCCTTTTCATTTAAAAAATTCCAAATCTCAACCTAAACCCTAAAACCAAAATTACGTCTGCCTAACCCAACTACCACGTGTCCCCGTCCATTGCTGGTTGATTGGCTCCGCCGCTCTAGGCCTCCGGAGTGCTACCTCTTTCGCGCGTTCAAGGGCAGCCCGCGCCTCCTACGCTTCGGACTTCCAGGCTCCGGCCTCTTCCTCAAGTTCGAGGGTCGTCCGCACCTCCGTCGCTTCGAACCTCTTCCAGAGTCCAGCTCCAGGCTGCTCTCTCTCCAGTGGTCCTTATCCAAAAGCTCCAGGCTTGTTAGTAGGTTTTGTTTTAATGTTCTGGGATGATGACGATTTGAAGGTTTAGTTAGTAATCAGATGGAAGAAGAAGCAATTACTAGCAGTAAAAAAGGTTTGGCTTTTTAGGTACGGGTGGTGATTTTGAATATCGATAGGAAGATGAAATAGAAAAAGAACAAACAGAAGGTTCTATGAAACGGCTGAAAACGTCGTATTATGACTAGATACGACAATTTATGTCATTTCATTTTACAAATACTTAATTCTTTTTCATAGGTTTGATTTATTGATGACATACAAGTTTCACAAAATAAGGAAGAACATTTATGACATCTTATAGGTTTGATTAATTTTGGAGACTGATAACCAATTGTATCCTAAATTTTTTTACTATAATTTTTTATTACAAAGTTGATGTTTTTTGGTATGTTATTTTCAATGATGAGGTGTTAGTAGATATCAAAAGAAAGTAGAAGTCATTGTTAATTTTCGTGATACAAACCTCGGAAAGACAAAATAAGACTCACCTCAAAGTGTTGAAATCAATTAATTGCTATGTGATTCACTTCGTTTTGTTGTATGGCTGAATAAAATGATCTACTACTATGGCTAGACCACTCACCCGTAGACCAATCAATTAATTACAGTTGAAGTTTCTCAATGCAAGACTTGAAAATGACTAGTGGTGTTTACACTCAAAATATGGAGGCATCATTTTTGTGGTAAAAATTTTGAACTACTCACGAATCACAAGAATTTAAAGTATATTTTTTAGCTCAGGGGTTTAATCTTCTAGCTGTAGCTTTTAAAAGACCGATCGAACTATTAACTATCAGATATGTATCCAACATACTCTCTCTGGTCTAATTCTGGAATTACCGCTAGAGGCCCCTGAATTATGAAGATGATCGGACAAGTATAAAAATGCGAATTGATCAAATTTTATTTTAGAGTTAATGATGTTTGATATTATGAACTCTATTGGTTGTGTGTGATATAAGACGGATGAAGAGAGAGACATTATGACTGAAGTACACAAGATTATATTTAGCGTGCATTCAAGTTCCACAAAAATATACTATGCTCTAAAGAATTATTACAAGTGGAATGACATGAAGAAGAATATTGGTGATTCTGTTTTGAAGTGTTTAACGTGTCACCAAATCAAAAGTGAAAAATAAAGAATTCCAGTGCACTAAACACTATCGTTGGTCCCTACTAATTAGTCTACCAAATAACAGTTTTATTTTTTGTAGCCTGTGAAATATATTTCCTGCTGTCGTAGAAGAAACACTAAACACTATCGTTGGTCCCTTCAATCTATGTTGAGAATACGTACATATGATCGCCCTTAAGCAACAGTCGTTTATTCATAGTCACCTCTAAAATATGACTCGTGTTCGTAGATATGATTGCAACAGACAGTAATTAAACCCAAAAACATATGTTTCATACCATTCATATGGAAGTTCAACTGGCTTATTGGATTGCACCAGAAGACGCAACCCTCCCATTGCTTCTACTCGAGACAGGAACTTCAATATATACTGAGAATAATTAAACCAAGTACTTTGCCAGCGTTCAGAAACGCAATACGGTTTAGATTCAAGATCAACCAACTCATAAATGATTTGCTAGGAGAAACCGTCAGGAGGTTGGGTCAGGATTTAACACTGATAGCAGTCACAAAGGGTCTTCGTGATCGACAACAGAAGCTGAGAGATCGGCTCCGGCCCGAGAGTAAACAAAATCCAAAACAGAATGAATCTATATTGGAACAGTGGTCATTAACAAACATCATTAAACGAGAAGGGAAGAAGGCATTTCCACTTGATAACCATACCTTAATACTTCAGCCTGTAATCGTGTAAATGATCAATTCGCTTCCTTCCTCCACACCTGAACTTTCAGCCAGAATACGCTTCCTAATATAACCTCCTTAAACTTTAAGCTGCTCCGTAAACAGAAAAAAACTGATCAATAAATACTCACTGTCACTGCAGACTCTTCAAAATAGCACAGGGAAGTTCTATCTCCACAACATCTTCAATATGTGGTGTAAACTTAACTGATTGCAAATCCCCCATATACAACCGAACTTCAGTGACTTGGTCGATCTAAACAATTGTTAGTTATATCACTGGAAATGTCAGTGTATGAGAAGGTAAACCTTTCCGCATCCACGGCATACAAAACTTGTATCTCTTTCAGCTTCAAGACAGGAATCTACAACAAACTGAAATGTGCAGCAAAGCAACTCAGTGTTATGCACATTAGTTCGTAATATCAAATGGCCCAGTTCAAAGCTTTAAAGGGCCTAAAATAGACAATTTCTTCCAGAAACCAAAGGTGAAGCCAGTATTCATACACAAGATTAAGACTTGTAAAAACAGCATACATACCAATTCCAGCATTCACAGCTGTGCGAATCTGAAGGCAATGTCAGAAAGTAGCCTCGAATCATCAGGCAACCCACAACGGAACAAGCTGAAATGGTGGCTAGGTCTTTCTCATGCATCAATTCACAGAACACATTGAGAATCACAACTTAGTCTGCAAAGTCTTCAGGAATTCATGAGGTGAAAATATTAACCATGAAAAAGCTGGCACACCATTCTCCGTAAGAACATAATGCATCTAGGCCAAAGATTTTATGGGAGAAGGAGACTGCTGCATCATAGCAATCATACTCTCACAATGGAAATGCTTGCTAGAATGCAGAAAACATTCACATCAGGAGTGGAAATAGGAAGCAACTGCTCAGACTTCATATAGTTATTTGCATTCTGTAACGAGAGCAACCAAATAATCACACATACATGCCAGCAGAATGTGTGAAGTTCAAACCAAAGTGACAAGGCTCTGCCAAACAATTCATCCAGGAAGATTACAGGAATATTATGAAGTCATAAGCCAAATCATCTCACGACCCTCTCCAACCACCAAGTTGGGCTAGCTGAGTTGGTCATGAGCCTCTCTTAAAGAGCAAGGGTTCAAAAGAATTCTATTCAACCAAAAAAGACATGTCGGACTTCCCAAAAACGGCTGCCTTCTAACAAAATTAACAAGAACAAGATAACACGAGTATTCAAAGGTTGGCTCTGAGAAAAAATGAATTGTTCACTTAAGGTTTCACCAAATGTGACAAAGATTGCAGATTTTATACAATGCAGCAATATGAAATTCAGCAGAGTCAAGTCTGTCTACTGAATTTGCATTATGACTTGACATGATCTCTGTACATCTCCAGCAATTGGAGATCAGTATACAGAAAATGGTGACTTATCCTTCAAAAGATTGTACAAGTCACTGGGGCCCATAAGGAAACAGCATTCATCCATCTGTATCAAGGCTGTCATCACCAGTTGATATTTGTCTAGGCTCTGAAAGAGAGAGTCGTCTTGGAATTGTTGGCCCTGCTTCAGCGAGCCCTTCCGATGATAAAGGTAATCCAGCAGACCCGGATGATGACCCCAGCAACTGTCGGACTGGGGCATCTGCTGAAGATGAAGCTGTAAGGTCATAAGTGAAAACACCCATAGGGTGGTCAAACTTGCAACTTGGACCGAACTTGCAGATACCATAACGGGAGTAGAAGATGCACAAAGGTTCCCCCTGATATATTAGAGACCAGCTTCATCAAACTAGTTAACGATCATTAAAAAATCTTATCAGTTATCATATGCTAGAAAAAGTAGAGTCTACAACTCACCGGCCGCAGAGGGAGTCCTATGGGGCTCAAAAGACAATCTGGAGCTGGAATCAATCTTTCTCTAGGATGATGGAACTTACAAACTGCACCAAATTTACAATCACCTGTCTTCATGTAGAACTGACATTCAGGTTGGCCAGGTCTCTCAGGAAAGACATGCTCTCTTTGAAATCCATAATATCCAACAGGAACAGACCCTGTCCGGTAAGGAGAAAATGTTCCTTGAGATCCCGCATTTGTCGATTCACGCTGGTGTGAGGTTCCATATATCTGACTGTTCCCTGTCAGCAGCTGGCTCTCTGGAGATGATACAGATCCCAGCTGACCCTGGAAAAAATTATTAGTGAGCTCCCCAGACTTCCTGAAACCCAATATAAGAGAGGATCTCTTCTTTGAGTCCATGTGACCTCTATAAGAATTTCCATATCCTACCCAAAATTTCGTAAGTTGCTGAATCCCCCACCTTATAAACCAACCCATCCGACCTGCATTTTCCGATGTGGGACACTCTCTAACAAGCTTCCTCAAACGAAGCCCATCGGGTTGATGATTGCACAGGCCTAACACTGTCTCTCGTGCTTTCAAATAGGGGTCGTGCGAGCATATGGCCCCATGAGCTCGTTAAAGCAATTGGCTCTGATAGCATATAGAAAGTTTTCATATCCTACCCGAAACATTAAAGTAGTGAGTAGGTGGATACTCCATTATATATCAACCCATCCCACTTGCAACTTCCAATGTGGGACACACTCCATCAACCTCAATGACAGGAAAATTACACCCATAATTCCATGGATAACAATATGTCACTTCCCAAATAGTATACTCAACTATATCAGCAATGAGGGAAATCTAAAGGTTTGTGCCAAGTCAATTTTTAGAAGCAGAAGTGAACCCGGAATGAACAGTGTTTCTACCAGGAAAGGAAACAGCAAGACTAGGTCTTCAAAGAAACCTACAATTCCTAGTTTGCATCTTGAAAAGTTTAATCAAACTACCCCACAATTAACTGTTTTTCCAAGAAATCTAGGGACTCTTCCGAAGCATAAAAATGTATGTTCACTGTATTTTCGAGCAGAATCTCAAAGGAAAGTTAAGTATAAACTAACACTGTATGCATTCCAGCCAGGAACTGAAACGACTCCTTGGGGTAATATCAAAGGAGCGTAGCTAGAAGGAGCTTGCCATCTTGGGCTGGTGATGAAAGATGCTCTTGACCAATTACTGAGTCCTCCAGGGTACGATTGCTGACCAGAAGTAGTCGGAGACTGGATCGTTGGATACACAGGTGAACCACGATATGGAACCATAACATTGGTTGGTTGAGGATGGTGAAACTTGCAAGTATTGCCAAACTTGCACTGTCCTGTTCTTAAGTAGTAAGCACATTCGGACTCGTCCTGCGATTTAAAAAAAGAGTAAGAGAGACCACAAAAAAGGCCAGTGGGTTTACATAAGAGACCTCTTTCGAAAATTTGCATTAAATAAATGAAAAATTGAGTTCCATTTTCTTACAATTATCTAATATCATATCTTATTAGAATACAAAGTGGACAACATTAAGCTTATTCACCAAGCTAATTGTTAAAAAGATCCAAAAATATAATTTGGTTATTTGTTCCTAGGAAGCTTTCATGGAGTCCAACATGGGGCATCCGTCATACTTAAAAAGATGAATACATCACATCCCCAGCCCTTGGATGAGTGTACATAAGGTAAGGAGAAGCCTCTCTTGAACCAATTTGATAAGCTAGCCATGCATAGTTCCAAAACAAGCAAGATGAATGCATGCTGACTTCTTTTGTCTTGAATTATATTGCCATGCTCTGAACATAGAACTTTCCAGAAGGCAACAGTATTTGCTACTAATCTGGAACTTGTAGCACAATATGCCTCTGACTAGTCAACAAAAAAAGTTAAGTCAGAGCCATACTGGTCGAAGCGGATATCCCAAGGCATTCAAGGAAACCCTTCCAGCAATGCCCGCTTTGTCCCTAGCATGATGGAACTTGCATGTGGCTCCAAATTTGCATGTCCCTGTTTTCAGGTAGTACTGCCGATCCAAGAAAATCAATTTTTCAGAATTCAACAAGTAAAAATGCATAATAAGTTGCTAAATAGAACAAGGAAATAACAGAACCAACTACAACCAGTAATGTACGTAGGAAGAAATTGAACTGGTATGAACACACTGGAAGCACTCATCTTGAAAATTTAACCCAAACAAGAACCAATGAACTTGCCTGATACCAATGATGTTTCTGTAGTATATATAACATTCTACAGTAAATCTTTTTCCTATTATTTTTTTTTTCATTTCAATAATTAGACATGTGGCAGATCCAAGTCTAAAAGGCAGAGACAGTACAGAAGTTGCCAGTTGATATATATCCTTGCAACAAATGGTTCCTGCTGACGGCAAAGATGCAAATACAGCCATGTCTGTCATGGCAAAGGAGGCAAGCATTAACACCTGACATTCGGGTTGTCCCGGTCTTTCTGGATACTCCCCTTTCATCCTTGCAGCAGCAATAGCCTGGAATACGACCAGAAACTAGAAGTATGAATAGTGCTCCATGGCAAAATAAAATCAAGACAAACAAGTCTCCTTAATCACCATGTAAACAAAAAATTAATGAATTGATGCATCTAAGGAGATGGCCTCCATATGTTGTATCATGAATAAGAGACTTTCTAGGAAAGAATATTTCATCTGATAAAATTAAGACCCTGGTTTCTTGCAAACTTGAACAATTCATTTCATCAGAAAGAAATGTTAAACGTCAGAATGGCTACTGGATCAAGCTTATCTTACATATCCGGTATGAACGATTTTTTTCCAACATTAACGACAACAGAAGCAAAAGTGGCGCCAGCTTTTCAATTGCATCCATCAATAAAAGTAGTCAGAAGGATGCATGCACCATTAGATACTCAATCAACCAAATGTATTTCTACTCTTATTTAACAAAATGCGTAATCTCGTGCCACTAGATAAGTTCTCAACTCAAAATCATAATGGAAGATGACCAAAGTTTGAAGATAATGGCACGAATCTATTTGCCTAGAAAGTACCAGCTTTCGGTTGGGCGGATGATTAAACCGACATGTAGCCCCAAACCTACACAGGCCTGTTCTGATGTAATAAGAACAATCCGGTTCTCCGGGGCGCTCGGGATATGGACCAGATTCCATAGCTTCACTTGATCTCAAGCTCATTTGCCACATGGATTCTGACATAAATAATCATAAATGTTTGAAAATATAGAACAAACTTCCATTAAAACACTTCCCTTAATGCTTAAAATGGTTTCACTAATTAATATCCTACTAGGAAACGGCAATGAATTGTCACTACTGACTAGTGAGTCAACGTGAATTTTTTTTAAGGTAATTGAACCTTCACAATGCCAGGGTTTCCAACACGAAAGCCAGAAAAAAGAAAAGAAAGTAGAATAATTAAGAAAACGGTTTTTTTTTAAAAACAAAGAAAGGCGGACCTTGGGAAACGGAGGAGGTAGGCTCGGTCACGGCGCGATGCATCGGAATCCCGGCGTCGTATTCCATTGACAATAACCGCCGGAGAAGCAATTCCAATCACAATCACAATAAGAATAATAATAATAATAATAAATGTTTTTATTACGGTTGTTGATGAGCTTGGGAGGAGGATCACAATGACGGTTACTATAATTAGAAGGAAAGAGAATAATAAGAGGACGGGAACAAGGAAGAAGAGGGAGTTTGGGCTCCTTCATCACCCAACCGTCACCCTATCCCTCCCATTTACAACCACCACCTTCCTCCCCTAATAAAAATATTAAATAAAAACAATAATAATCTCAGGGAATTAAAAAAAAAAAGAAAAGAAATGTAAACTGCAAATTTCTCACTCCTCACTAAGAAACGATGATCGAGAGTGAGTGTGTGTGTGTG
>SOPF01026453.1:0-141740 GCA_012979155.1 Hypericum perforatum | reverse complement strand
GACCATCAAATAACCACGACATGCAAACCATAACTGGGAAAGGAAAATAGGCATGCAGACCATTGAACAAGAGCATACAGACCATCAAATAACAGCATGCAGACCATCGAATAAACACGACATGCAAACCATAACTAGGAAAGTAAAACAGGCACACAGACCATCGAATAACAGCATGCAGACCATCGAATAACCACGACATGCAAACCATAAATGGGAAAGGAAAACAGGCATGCAGACCATCGAATAATAGCATGCAGACCATCGAATAAATAGCATGCAGACCATCAAATAACCACGACATAGAAACCATAACTGGGAAAGGAAAACAGGCATGCAGATCATTGAACAAGAGCATACAGACCATCAAATAACAGCATGTAGACCATCGAATAACAGCATGCAGACCATTGACTGGGAAAATAGTCATGGAGACCATCGAATAACATCATGGAGACCATTGAATATCAGCATGCAGACCATTGAATAACATTATATGGACCATCGAATAACAATAACAAACAGCAGTTCGACAAACCTTCATTAGATGAAGAGCATGATTTATGGTAATTTCGAGATGAAATAGCATCATTGAGCTGATTTTGATAGTCTGTAATCGTCCTCTCGATCGTGCTCTCTGTTGCTATTGCGTTTGCCAATGCCGTAACTGTCATCGCCATCTTACTCTCTATGTCCATCGTTGCCATCGCCAGTATGCTCGCCGTCTCCACCATAGGCGTCTCCACCATCACCGTGTCCGCCGTTGCTGCCAATGTGCTCTCCGTCGTCATCGTCTCCGTGTCCGTCGTCGTCACCATCGCGAACGTGCTCTCCATCATCGTCGTCTCCGTCGTGGCCATCTCTGCCGTCTCCGTTGCCAACGTGCTCTCCGTCCCCATTGTTGTCGTGTCCATCGTCGCCGTCGCTGTCTCTCCGAACCACAACGTGGTCTTTGGTTTTTCGTTATTAGCAGCAGTTATTTGGTTAAAAGCTGGGGGACGAGCTGGGGGAGATTCAAATTTGGGGGGTTTATATTGATTTTTTTTATTTAATTTTTTACCTTTTTTAATAGAATATTTGGGGGAGACGGACGATTATGCCCCCGCGTGTTATTGTCCAGCTCGATGCTGGAGTCTACTGTCCAGCTCCAAATCGGAACTCTCCAAGCTGATTATGACCTCTTTCTGCTTCGAATTTGGAAAATTGATAAACTACAAAGTTGTAGATTTATCTCTTATCTTTCTGTAACTTTTGAAATCACCTCAATCAGATATTTAAGCAATTAGTTACGGATTTTTTACTAAAACTGGTCAGAAAATCCGCGAATTAATTTTCCGCTACAACACTTACAAAATGGGATAGAGAATATACAATAAAGTTACCTAAAGAGTAACATGATATAGGATGGTAAGGTGAAATTCTTAATTTAAATATTCTACATTTACAAAAATTTAAACGGATTTACAGTATACTAGTGTTAACAAGATAAAACTAAGGGATAGGGTTTTCTGGAATTAGTTCCCATGTTTTGTTCCACCCCCTAGTATTAGGGTTTTTCTCTCCACCTGCGAGTTTACCCCCTAGTATTAGGGTTTCATCTATTCTCTCCTTAGCAATTGCTTCGTCGTCCAATCTGTTATAGCGTAGTGTAGAAAACAGTGAAACATAATTCTCGATCTCTTGGTTTAGATTATAGAGCCATATCTTTCAGATAGGTGTCTGGTGCTTAGGTCTAGGGTATGAAGAGGGTTACGCCTGTGAGTCTGGGTCAGGGTAAGGAGAAGGCAGGGGATCTACATCTCATGAGGAACAGAGAGTGAATAAGGGAATTGTTAGGAGCGAGATCAACAGTGGGGCAACGAGGGAGATGAGTGAGCAGGTTAGGGTTTTGGACAGTTACGTATCTCCTCCTCTTTCTCAGAACTGTGCAAGGCCGGAGAATCCAGTGGACATTATTGAATTATTCAGTGATCTGGATCTCCAACCATCAATCGAAACTATATGTGCCTTAGTGGGAATGCTCTGTACCAGGAAAGCTATCAACCCTACAGCCTTCATGAGCGTCATGCAGAAAGCTTGGAACCCAAAGCATAGGCTTGATATCACGGAACTTGCTCCAAATCGATTCTTATTCCAATTTAAAAGCAAGCGAGACCTAGATCGAGTTATGGCAGACCAACTGTGGAATTTTGACAAGAACGTGGTTATATTGAAGGAAATCCGTGGTGATGAGCAACCCTCTAGCGCTTTGCTCGTCGCTGTACCTTTCTGGGTTCGTATCTACGATCTCCCACTCGGGACATACACGAAAAGCATGGCAATGGAAATTGGCAATCAGATTGGCGAGTTCATTGCATGGGATCCATCTGAGGAGTCTAAAGGCAAGTTCCTCTGCTTCCGTGTACTTATGGATGCACAAGCTGCTCTTCTATTAAGAAAAAGACTATGTTTTGCTGGTGGTCAAATTGTCTCAGTCTATTTCAAATTTGAAAGGCTTCAGTCCTTTTGCTACACTTGTGGTTGTCTGGGACATCTAGAAAAAGATTGTGACTTAGTCGCTAAAGATGCCGCACTACCAGACTCAGAGTCGAACTATGGAAGCTAGATATGAGCCTCCCCACAAAAGCCTAAGTGAGTTTCAGAGCGTTGGTGGAAGTCCTCACCATCCCTATGGCGTTGTTAGGCAAAGAACCTCCTTTCACATTCCGTGGCCGAACAGGAACCTCTCGACCTTCCCTTACCTAAACCCTACACGTACAATGACAAACCCAGTAGCCAGCCTAACCATCCTTACCCAAAACCAACCATGGACCCAACTGCCATACCACCAGCTCCCACCCAAAGCTCGAACTTTCCACCCACAGGGTCTTCCCAAGAGCATCCCGTACACCCTCCCCCTCCAAATTACCCGCTATCTCCTCCATTGCCCCCACCTTCACAAAATATATCCCGCTTACTCTTGACATCCTCCCCTACACAAACATTCAACACTCCACGGATACTCTCCCACCACCTACCATGCCATGCCCCTCCCTGATGGACCCCTACCTTACCAGCCCAAACACTCAATTCATATTAAAACCAGAAACTGCTATCCCCATAATACATCCAATACCTGACAACCTATCTCTTGACCCCTCCCTGGCCTTACCCACCACCTCAATGGACAAAACATGATAGAGACCCCCTCTGTCGAGCTAGCAACAGCCTCTTTGAGCATATGGAGGAGAATTGCAAGAACTGATGGGATTTAGGTCGATGTAATAATGTCGCAAGAGCATGGACAAGTGTTAACTAAAAGGAAATCTGACGAGGAGTTGATTTCACAGGCCCGTGTTAGCAAAAAGGTTGCCTTGGCTTCAGGGTCTATGATTAATTTCTTTCTTCCGGCAGAGGTTAAGGATCAGCCTCGCTAGTTACAATGAATGTTCTATGGTGGAACTGTCGTGGGTTGGGGAGTTCCGAGGTAGTTCGTTAACTTAGCAGGTTAGTTAAGTCCTGCAATCCCCAAATCTTATTTCTGTGTGAAACAAAGCTACATGATCATGAAGCAAAAGATGTAAAGTGGCAATTTGGTTACGAGTGTGGTATCTACGTCTCTGACGAGGGTATTGGTTGCTCTAGGCAGGGAGGCCTAATGATGGTATGGAGAAGAGAGCATAAAGTTCACCTTTTGTCTTACTCCTTACACCATATAGATATTGAGGTGATAGAATCCGCCCCTTGGCATTTGATCGACCTCTATAGTTGGCCTAATCATGAAGATCGATATCGGACTTGGTCTCTCTTGTGACAATTAAAATCGCATTCCTCTTTACCGTGGCTGTGTAGGGGTGATTTCAACGAGATCTTATCTTTATCAGAGAAAAAAAGGGGTCGACATGTTTCCTATAATCAAATGGATGCTTTCCACTCTACTATACAAGTGTGCTCTTTCCAAAAAAATTGTCAAATTGGCCTTTTCTTCACATGGAGCAATAGCCAATAAGGGGACGCTCATATTGAAAGTAAGTTGGATAGAGTGCTGGCTACTCCCAGCTAGATAGACTTATTCATAGCAACGAATATTGAGGCCAAGGCTCGGATAGGGTCGGACCATAGCCCTCTAGCTAGAACAATCTATAAGGAGGTGCCACAGCCTTTTTCTAAAAGGTTTTGGTTTGAAAAAATGTGGCTACATCATGAGAGTCTAAAGGAGCAAATCAGAAAAGGGTGGGAAGTCTCTTCTCAGGAAGAGCACGTCTCTTCTAAACTCCCATCATGTGCACAAGTCCTAGCCGAATGGGAGAGAAAGACTTTTGGAAATGTACGTCGCTAACTTCGCAAGCTAGAAGAACAAATCGGTTCCCTGTAAACATAGTACCAATCTGCAGAGACTAGGGAGGAGCTATATAACTGTCTTAAAGAGAGGGGGATGTGGGCTCAACGTTCTAGGGTTGAGTGGCTTAGAGAGGGGGATAAGAACACTCACTTTTTCCACTAGAAAGCGAGTCATAGGAGGAGTAGAAATAAGATCTTAGGTATCCAAAACACAAAGGGGGTAGAGGTGTCGTCAGAAGTGGGTATCCAATAGATCTTTAGGGAATTTTATGTTTCACTTTTTTCTTCGTCAGCTATATGCCGGTGGAGGACATCACCCAACTCGTCACCCAGAGAGTAACAGACGAGATGAACTCATACCTAGCAACCCCTTTCTCTAGAAACAAAGTCTATGAAGCCCTCTAACAAATGCACCCCTCCAAAGCACCAAGACCTAACGGTATGCCTCCCTTCTTCTATCAGAAGTTTTAGGATATTGTTGGCGATTCTGTAATGTCTATAGCCCTCTCTATTCTCAACAATGGAGCAGATCCCAAACCGATCAACTAGACAGTATTGACTCTCATCCCCAAGGTCAAACTTCCTATGAAATATGGTAAATTCAGATCGATAAGCCTATGCAATATGCTCATCAAGATAGTGATGAAGGCAATAACTAATAAGCTAAAACAATTTCTACCAGACCTTATCCATGAGAACCAAGGTGCCTTCATTCCTGGATGTCTTATATCCGATAACTCTCTTATAGCCTTCGAAGCTCTACACTACCTCAAACACCGGACGAGAGGTAAGAAAGGATATTGTGCAGTTAAACTTGACATAATGAAGGCATATAATAGAGTTGAATGGTGTTTCCTAAAACCTATAATGTTGGCGTTGGGATTTGCTGCACCTTTTGTTGGTCTTATCATACGGTGTGTCTCTACTATTCAATACCAGGTTTAGATTAATGGATGTGTTGGATGCAGCTTTCACCCTTGATGAGGCCTTAGGCAGGGAGACCCTATCACCTTACATGTACTTGTTTTGTGCAGAAGGTCTGGCCTCTACCCTCTCATACGCTCATTCCTCCAGCCAGATCCATGGCATCAGGGTGGCCAGAACTGCGCCGCCAATCACCAACCTATTTTTTGCCGATGATTCTATCTTGTTTGCTCGAGCTACAATAGAGGAGCTGCAGACTATCATGAGCATTCTTGCAAGGTATGAGCAAGCTTCGGGGCAGAAAGTTAATATCCACAAAAGCTCCATCTTTTTTAGCAAAAATGTAGAGGAGCCGATCCAAGTTCAAATAAGCGACTCACTGGGATTGCGCAAAATAGATCATCAAGAAAAATATCTGGGGCTCCCCGCTATCATAGGTTGGTCAAAAAAGGAGATTTTCACCTCCCTTGAGGATCAGATCCACGCCTGATTGAGCAACTGGAAGACTATATTTCTATCGAGGTCTAGTCGAGAAACCCTAATTAAATCAGTTCTGCAAGCGATCCCTACTTACTCTATGAGCTATCTTCTATGGCCTCTAGAGGCTTGTGAACGTATTGAGAAGTCCCTTTCCGACTTTTTCTGGGGTAGTGTGGAGAGTGAGAAGAAAGTTCACTAGAAAAGTTGGCCTAAAATGTGCCGAGCAAAGAGATATAGTGGCATGGGTTTCCGTCGACTTCATAACTTCATAGGGCTCTCTTGGCTAAGCAAGCTTGGCGATTACTCTGCTTTCCAGATAGCTTGTCATCTAAAGTCCTCAAAGCAAGATATTACCCAAGGATGGACCTCCTAAGCTCCTCAATCAGTTATAACCCGAGTTACACCTAGAGGATTATACAGGCAAGATTATCACTACTATCTTCGGGTCTGGAGTGGAGGATAGGAAGTGGCTACAAGGTAAATATTTGGCATGATCGGTGGCTAGCTAACTCTATAGTGGGCTTCCCACGATAGTGCTATCCAGGTACTGATTTATATCAAAGTGTAGTTGAACTACAGTTGTCAAGAATAAATAAATGGGATGAAAATCTGATTGATTCAATCTTTAGCGAGGAGGACGCGGCCAGCATCAAATCTATCCTCTTAGTTCCTGAGTCCAAGTTGATACCATCCATTGGCATTTTACGGAAAATGGGCTATTTATGGTCAAGAGTGGATATCACATGGATTTCTAGCGGTGGTGGACATACTCAGGGTTTAATACACCGACCCTCCCTGATACTTCAATCTGGACTATTATCTGAAACCTTAAAAGTCCCCTTTGACTGAAGCTCTTTCTTTGGCAGGTGGTTGACAATAACCTTTCGATTAGAGACAACCTACTGTGTCGAGCTATGCCTGTCGATCCAATTTGCCCTCAATGCCTCTCCATCTCGGAATTAATTCAACATCTCCCACTGGAATATCCGAAATCTATGCTTCTCCTATCGTAAGCGGGCTGCTCTTTGACTGGACCTCCACCAGATTCTTTCGTTGATATCCTTTACAATTCCATACTGGCTATGTCAGAACGTTTGACATGTCGTTGAATAGCCTGCTTTTGGGGTGTGTAAAAGATCTGTAACCTACACATCTTCGGCGTTCCTACCGCAGAGGATATACAGAAGGAAATGTCCAGGGCCATCCGCTTCAACGAGGATTACTTGACGACCAACTCGACTGAAGCTCCTCCCCCACCGGAGTTTAAACGCTGGAATCCTCCAAGTGATGGTTGGATTAAAGTCAACTCAAACGCGGGCCTCTCTCCAAATGGTAATGGACAAATAATTGCTCTAGCTGGGGATCACAATGGCACTTTCATTTGTGCAATCATCAGGAGCATACCCCATATTCACCACCCAATGATACTAGAAGCAATGGCAATTCAGATGGGGGTACAACTCGCAGTGCAATGGGGGCTTGACGAAAGTCGTCTTTGAATCGGACTGTCTACCCCTTATCCATCGTCTCAACAACTTCACAGAGGACCGCATCGATGTTGCTCTTTTAATTATCGACTACTTACAGGCGACCATACCTCTCCCAGAGCACCGCTTCGCCTTTACCCGAAGAGAAGCCAATGCCCCTGTGCACAGCTAACAAAGCTACCGATGCCACCCTCAGTACATGAGGTTTCTTTTGCTTTGCCCCCACCTGAGATTGTAACAGTTGTGGCTATCGACAATAATGTACTGGCTTTATAAGTAATGAAAGTTTCATTTATCCTAAAAAAACTAAGGGATAATTGCCCTCAAACTTCTCGGGTTTGCAAAAATTCATGGAAAGAGTATACATGATATAGGAGTTGTTTTAATTTGTTTTTAGAGGAAAGGTTATTTTGGTAATCCCAGGTCCAAGTTGGCCGAAGAAATCGTCCGATTCCGGCGGGAGGGACTAAATAACACCATTTCCACAAACTAAAAGGGGTACATAATATGATAATAATAATAAAAAATAGAGAGGCTGAAACATAAATTTCTACAAACCTGAGGGGCCTAAGGACAATTATCCCTAAAACTAAACCTATGTGTATGCGAATGCGCCAAGATGATGTAGCAACTACTAATAAGTAGCTACCAATTCCAAAATTGATGAAGTAAGATTTGACCTTTTTCCAATAATGATTTCTTTTGAAATATAGTGATAGGAGTTGCACAACTCTTGATATATTTTTTGGATTATGGGTACGGTGTTTTCTGTTGTATTTTGATTTTGGCTTTATATATGGATTTTACTCCACTATTTCTACCAAAAATCTGATTTCTTTGGAATTTTGCTTTTATAAACATGGTCAGCATCCCGTGGTTGTTTAGGGACTAAAATGCAATTTCCCTTTATATTTGCATTCTAGCTTTTCGGTATACAAAAGTGCTATCTGGTTCACCAAAACGATTGATTTAAATTCGAAAATCCTTTCGAGTCAATTCAAAATCGAGAACGATTAAAGTAGGTTGAACCCGTAATTTTGGGTGCATCTGCTCGGCCATCCAGTTTTCCGATCGGAGATTTCCCGCCGGAACACGGTTAAAAATTAGATTACCCCCGGCTCGTGGCGTCGTTCTTTATAAAGGAGACCACGGGCGCCGTTGATCCGGTTCCGAAAGAAAAGCTCGGAGTAAAGCGCCGCTCGCCGGACAACTCGATCGCGTGAGCTTTCCTATCCTTTCTTCTTAGGTTTGCCTCTTTCTTGGTTAGGTCAATTAGTCGGATTTTAAATCGATTGGCGAGGTTTAGTGCTTCAAATTGAAGCCTTCAATTGACATCATAGAATCCTAATTTACGTTCTTGTTAATTTTTTTAACTCAAAATTCTGGGGTTAGGAGTTGCCCTAATTTACGTGGCTTTAGACCGCATTGGACTTTGTTTCCTCTCGAGCTAGTTTTTGGGTGACAATTCATGAAAATGTAGCTAGCTATAAATAATTTTAATTTGAGCCCTGTTTCTCTGAGAAATAATTTTCATGGCGACAACTGGAATTTGATCTGCAAAAAATTGATATAATGTTGGATACTATGGCTCCCATGAATTTAATTCTGTTACTTGCTCCTGGAAAATGGACTTCTGGCTGACTTCCTAATAATTCGACTGAGCTTTACCTGCCAAATGAATTGCAGGCTTCTAAAGCTACTTGCTTCGCTTCGTAATTCGAGCTTGATGAATCAAACTGGCAGGAATGTTCAGGCCCGACAACCATGTCGCTGCAAGAGATCCAAATGCTTGAAACTGTTAGTGCACTGACACTGTACTCGACCATAGACATGTTCACTTTATTGATGGCTAGATCATTAACTGAATTCTGTGCAAAGTATAGATTATCGACAAAACTCACTGGAGAAAAAACTTACAATGGCAGGTACTGTGGATGCTTTTCTTCTGGAGTATATTGTGATGGTTGTGGCTGCACGAATTGTCAGAATAACTTTGAGAATAATGATAAGAGGAGGGAGGTGATGGCTTGCATCTTGGACCGTAGAGCATATGTGTTCAGAACAGAGATTGCTGCGATCCGTCAATGTAATCCTCAAGTTGCTGAGGTATGTTATCTGCTATATTTCCATTAGTGCGTTGACTTAAGTAGCCAACAACGTATTTTAACAAAAACCTTCCTATTCCTCTGGTTAAAGTCATTGCTAAATTCCTTACTGTGACTTTTATGTCATAGTCATTGCTTCATTATTATTAAGCAAACGGAAACAAGTTCCAATTTGTGAAACCAGTTCATAACTGAATCCAATTCCTAAACATTCTTCTATGTATCAAATTAGCAGTGCTCTCTTCAATCTGTGGGAATGGAGCGAGCAGGTGAAAAAAGAAGAAGAGATGAAAGTAGTGATTCTGACAGGGAGAAGAGAAGAAAGATGATGAGGATGATGAAGGAGATGAAGAAAAAGGGAGGTTGCCACGTGCCAGTGGAAATTTTGAGGGAAATCATGCTAAAGCTTCCTGTGAAATCCCTCATCAGGCTTCGTTTTGCCAACAAAATGTTGTGGCATCTGATATCTGATAAACAATTCATCGCCGAGCACATCGAAACTTTCGAACCATCAGCATCGTCTGTTCGATGGCGTTCACCCGTGAGATCAATCAGTCCCTAATGGTGAAATCAATCACTCCCAAGGCTAGAATCAATCGATTATAGTTGTCTGTATAATGTTGGTGTTCCACAATGTTTCAACTAGCAATGTGTTAGTTGCAATACAGCCTTTAAACAACTTTGATGTGTTTCCATATCCAACTCAAGATCTTAAAAAATTTAATACTTGAATATTTTGTTCTTATAAACAAAATGACAATGCTTATATCTAGCAATATTGTAATTAATTGCTCCAGATCTCATGCACATTGAACAGATTCAGTTGCAGAACTATTACAACAGATAACTTGAAACATTTTGACATTGTTACAATAGACTATCTCATGTCTTGTAAAGGTCACGGTTTGACTTTATTATTGTTGTTGCAATAATGCTGCAGCAAGTACAAGATCCGGTTATGATAAACAGAGCAACTTCATCACGGGTGGGATGGCAAAACTTTTCCGGAGCATGCTCCGAACCCAACATTGTAGCCGTGTCCCTGCAATGGTTCCAGAGATCCGGTTATGCATTTCAAGTCATGGATTTCCAAAAAATTAGTGGCAGCAAGATCACATTAGCAATAGCTAAACCAGTTCTAGATTTTGTGACCAAGGTTAAGTTTCGACCACTATTTCCAGCCTGCATTACGAAGTAGACCCTCATCAAAGCACAGGGCTTTAATGAAGGCATAGGTAAAACTAGAAATCGGGGGATGATGATTAACCTTGGAGCAACCACTGATGACGACCTCGTCTCCATCTTCGAGGAAACTTCGAGATTCACCATTCAGTGATAAAGGCTTTTGTCCATTCCATGACAGCTCTAATAAGCATCCCATAGATCCTGGCTCCTGTTTAGATACAAGAACAATGTTCAACTCTCAAGTCTATAACTAGTTGGACTTTACTAATAGAAACTAACAGAGGCATACAGGTCCACTCAACGTCCCAGTTCCCAATAAGTCGCCGGGCCTCAGGTTGCAACCATTCACTGTATGGTGTGCAAGTTGTTGAGTAATTGTCCAGTATCTGAAACATCGTAGAGTGGTACATTATCACATTACGCTTTCCACATCCAAGGATCTACAGAAGGCCTTACAAGTTCTTAAAGTTGCTCCTCGAGACCACACAACCATCTTGGTGTCCAGCGGGTTTTACTTGAACCTAGGCAAATAAGGAAGCATTCTTATACAGCAGATACTTGAAACTCTTCTCCGGTTCCAATTCCAACCAACAGGTATTAAAGTAAGAAGTACCTCTAACGAAATGTCATAGTGCTTTGGGTTCTTTTCAGTCAGGTATGACAATGGACGAGGATCCTGAAATTTAGCAGATTCAGCAAACGACATGTCTGAGAACAAAAACTAAAACTTATCGAAGACAGGAATGTGTTGAACTGTCGACAGCCGGGGTTTCGTGCCTGCTCAGGAGGAGAACAAACAAATGGTTCAAGGGCTTCAAGTGTCACAATCCAAGGGGATATGGTGGTACCTGAAGAAACAGAAGCAATTAACCCACAACTGCTCAAAGAGAACCTAGACAACTTAAACAGGACATACACTAATGTGATTGTCCTCACCGAAGCTTTTTGCAAGGAAAGGCCCGAGTGGCATAGATTCCCACCCTTGAATATCTCTAGCTACAAAGACGCTACATGTTAACGATCACGGATCAAAAGGATGAGAAAACATTACTGGATAAGAGTTGAGTACCACTCCAATCGTTCATCAATACAAGCCCGAAAATATATTCTGCTGCATTGTTGATATCAATAGGTTTTCCAAATTCATTTCCCGTACCAACTACAGCAGCCTGCAGACAAGACCGTCATTCAGCATAAACCATGGTATGCCAGTTATACGTCCGGATATTTAGCGATTGTTGATTGTTCTGGGTTTCTTGAAGGCCTTACCATTTCTAGCTCAAAGTCCAGCTTCTGAGATGGTCCAAAGTATGGCGGAGAGTTTGGAGCAGGGGCACCTTGACCTCTGCAGACATACAGAAAAACCAATTCTGAGACAAAGAAATGCCAAGCAAGTGTCTAAAATGTAGGAAACCCTGAGTAGCAACCTTACCTTGGCCGGACAATGTCAGTTCCAGAAATCACAACAGATGAAGCTCGTCCATGGTATCCAATAGGAATGTGAAACCTATGGAATTTATCGTCGATCAAGCTCAGATCGCAAGGTATTACACAGCAGCATTAAAAACTCAGCAACTCCAATCACTCCGAGTACATGAAGAAAGCCAAGGATTACCAGTTGGGTGCAATGGCATTCCCTGGTCCGAAAAATATGGTCCCGCAATTGTGCATGTGGTGCTTCGAGCAGCAGAAGTCAGTGTAGTCTCCTATCACCATCGGAAGAACCATCTCGACTTCGTTCTTCAACATTCAAGGTTCAAGTAAAATTAGATTGGAGAAGCAACAGTGTACAATATATAGACACAACCTACGAGAGGTTTCATGACGTCTTTCTCACCCTTGGAACAAGCGATTTCTGCATCAAGCTCGCATTGTCACGCAGTGCGGGCTCTTCAGCTGAAATTTAATATTATTACCAAACACATCATCATCAAAGTTAATAGACTAGTTATAATAGTTCATTTTCTAACATTTCGTGTTCGAAATCCCATAGTACAATCTCGAATGATTGTACTTTTGCCACTCGAGTCAGACCTCGAAAACTATCAAACATATTCTTCTGTTGTGCTAATGGTTCCTATTATGCATCAAAAGAAACCATGTCTTTTCTTTTTTCTTCTCCAAATTGCTCTAGCTTCCCCTACCAATTAGAATCATCTAACGAAATAACACTTGCAAAACCAGAAAAAGGCTACGTTGTTTAAAATATTATAGCAGTGAACGACCGAGCGTACATGACAATAGCTTTTGAAGAGTAGCTCGGGCCTCCTTCCAAGCTAGCCGCCCCATCCCTAGAAACTTGTTCAAATTCGGCTGCCAACAACCAATCAAACTTCAATTATTTAGAAAGTCGATCATATTTTTGCATTAATCAATTTACCTAACTCAAAAGAAATGTAAAACCACATAAACAAAATAAATTCTTCCAAATCTTTTTATTTTCTTATTAAAAATATTTTTTTGAGTGTCCCAAACATTTATTAAAGAATCCCAAAGTACAACCAAATCTAGATCGTGCAGCTCGAAAAAGGACTAGATCACATGTTCTTGAATATATGTGACGCATCATTATCATTATTATATCCATTATTTTTATATAATAATAATAATAATAATAATAATTATTATTATTATTATTATTATTATTATTATTATTATTATTATTATTATTATTATTATCATTATTATTATTATTATTATGTTGTGTTACTTGATATGTCCGAATTTAATAACAATGTCGAAATTTGAACTTCAATCTCTTCGATAATTGGAACTCCTTATGTGACGTAACATTTTCTTTTTTGAATAAATCTGATTTTAACAATGCATAAAAAAGTACCGAGGAGTCATCACCCGTATACATATTATTATATATTAACAAAAGAAAAATTACCAACCAAGAGAATAAAAAGAACGTGACGGACCTGGAGGAAGCAGTCGGAGGTTGAGAGGAGGGGGCCGGAGAAGAGGCCGGCGAGGGCGATCTCGGAGAGGTCGAGGACGTAATCGCCGATGGCGACGCCGGGGCGGGGAGGAGAACCGGCGGCGGGCTTGAAGACGCCATAAGGAAGGTTCTGGATGGGGAAATGGGACTCCGGTCCTACTTCGACGAATGATTTCAAATCCGCCATTGCGATTAAGAAGAATCAACGAGCTTCTGTCCTTCGGTCGGTCGGGTTCTTGCAAGTTGACTGAGTGGTCAACGGAGTGCCAGCGAGTTAGTTGGAGGGGCAAAAGTGAAGAGCGCCCCCGAGTGAGTGTGTTTTAACGTATAGTAGAAGGCCGAGGGGAGGGGGTTGGTGGGGAAATAGGGAAATTAAATCAACGACACATGCTAGTGCTTAGAGTTGGCAATAAGCGCTATATATTTTAATATAGAGAAAAATACAGAAAAGTACCTACCCTATGATTTTACGAATTATCACTTAGGTACCTTATATTTTTTGAAACATAAAACGAGTCTAACTTATTTCAATTTCCATCACTGACTGGTCCCGACGGTCCACATGTTTTTGATAAAACGGCACCGTTTTAATACCGATGTGGCTGTCCACGTTTTTTTCTCCTTCAAACGTTGGAGATGAGGTGGCATGGAAGCAAATGTATGTTTTAATACCAAACTTTTAATATTATATTTCAAAATACCCTAGATAAAAAAATCATAAACCTTAACTTTAGAACTCTTCCCCCTTTCCCCCTTCCTCTCACATCTCTTCATAGCCAACGATACCCGACCAAGAACTTCATCCTCTTTGATGATACCCGACCAAGACAACACCCGACTCTCTTACCAAACTCTTCGAGCTTCCATTCCTCTAACAATTAGCTAAGCTGCGAGTTCTTAAGGTTCGCACCTCTCCCGATTGGCTGAGGTTCAAATTTGTAATGCCAATTCCGACCAAGGCCAAAAACTATGAGCAGCACGACTTCAGTTGGATCACATGGAGCTTCATGGGGCAGAACGAGTACTTCTCCAGCTTTTGGGATCCAGAATGCATGGGAGAAAAGTTGTGGATGTGGTGTTAAATCGTCCATGAGAGTGGCTCAAACCAAGGATAATATGGGAAGAAGGTTTTATGGGTGCGGTAGGTACAACGAGAGTGGTGTCAAGAAGTGTAACTTCTTCATGTGGTTCGATCCACTGATATGCAAGTACGGTATAAAGTTATTACCTGAACTTTTTGCCTCTATTACGCATAGATAAGATCAAATTGCTAGCCTCGAGAAAATCGTGAATCGTCAACAAGATAAAGTTGAAAAGCTAAAAGAAGAACTATGTAACATGAAGATTGCGTTGTGCAAAAGTGAGAAGAACTGCTAGATGTATCGAAATCTTATATGTGATATTATACTTTGCTTGCTTGTAATGTATCTTGTTTCATGAACTTGAATGTATGTTATGGTAATGATCAAATAAAAGTTGAAAGATTTCTATTGCATTTGCCCAAAAGTTGTCGAATACATAATTTTTCATGATGCTGAGTACACAATCCAATAGTACACAAACCAAAATAATAGCACTAAAGATAGGCTTAATAGTACACAATCCAAAATATAGCTGGCCAACTCAATAGTATGGTGTCCAAAAGTTGGCCAACTCAAAGTACACAAACTGAAGCACCAATATGAACATCTGACAAACCATTTTTTATCCTTAGCCATAAGGCTTACAAAAACTAACACTACTAGCTAAGAACAACCAACAAATCTCCATATAATCTGACAACTTCAGTTCTGATTTGCTACTAGTTCATCTTATTTTGATTGATGAGATTGTTGTGGAAAATACATTAGCAACAAACAGTGAAAAGAAAGCACTCTTCACAGTATTAGTGAGATTACTTTGATTTTTGTCGTGGACAAACTTGCTACTTTTTGTGATTCCTTTTCCTTTGTCAATCTATACCTCCTTTGAGCTGGTGATTCACCCGTGATAGCAGCCTTACAACCTCATATATTATGGCATATCTGCTTACAGTTTCCACATCGTACATCTCCTCTTACTCAAGATAGCTTAGTGGAGTGACTATCTTTTTCACCCACCTGTCATTTTCTCTTACGTTTCGATCTACCCGTTGGCTTGTGAATCAAAGGAGGGTGTATGTCCTCTTCTTCAGTCACTAGCTATTCATCCTTATTTGACATTGCTAGAATGTAGTTAGAGTACACGAAAAGATATGTATCCTTAGAGTAAAAGACATCTACAAATGCTTTTGGCTATAGTTGATATATCTGAATTGCAGCAATAACATGTGTGCATGATTTTCCACATTCGACATGTACAGCTCCCGATATTAATCTCTACGACATATGGCATGATGTGATAAACATCAGATTAGGAATATGTATAAGAGAACATGATCGCATAAGTAATATAGTAGGAAATAAGATCGTCTCTATAGGGACAAACGAATCAATTCTCTAAGTATTGGATTATGTATTCTCAATCTTAATCTAAGCAAGTAAAATCGAATGATTAGTTGGTTAATTCTACACTACGAACCATTACGCAAATCAAGGGTTATCAGTCCTAAACTTGACTAGCGATCAAGAATAAATAAACAATACGATGGATACAATCTGTGCTATGAACTAAGGTTGTCAATCATAATTCTAACACACGATATGAACCAAGCAATCGATAAATAATCAAGCAATTAAATGTAAAAATAACTCTTGATTATGAAGTATGTAAATACCACGTTGATTGAAGATCCAAATCGTCGATTGCAATCCTTGAAAGTAAAAGTAATGGAACCTAAAAGCTATGACTCTTGCGGGGAAACTGGCCAAGAATGACTCTAACCTAAGGCTTAAGGCCTATATATAGTCAAGCCAAGATGCCTAGATAATAACCTAACTAAACAAGTGAGATTCTGCTCCCAAATAGTCATGATTTTGACAGGTCAGCGCTCGCTGGGCTTCTCGGGTAAACTTTCTGTATCCCCCCAGCGTCTGCTGGGAGGCCAGCATCTGCTGGCTTACAAAACTCAAAATATCAAAGTTGTAGATCAAGGTGTTATGGGTCTACTTGTCTAGAATCACTCAATTCGGAGCTCATATGAGAAAGTTATGCCTTTTTTTAGCAAAAGTCAATAGACTAAGCCTAAACCTGTCCGCTACACTTCCTGTTGCTCTTCTCCATTCTGCATAATCTCTACTTTGATCATCCTACTCTCTGTGCTCACTTCAATACCTACAAAAACACATAAAACTCGATATACATCCGCTTCTCAACAAAACACTCAAAACATACTAAACAACTAACTAAATATGACCTAACTAACCTAAAACACGACCAAACATTATAATAAACATGATGACTTGTGTGCATGTTTACGCATACATCACACCCCCACACTTACTTCCTTTCTTGTCCTCAATTAAGTGCATGTGAACTACCACATCAATGGTTCCTCAAATTCTAGACAATTCACTACATGCTTCATCCTATCGCTAGCCATTCATCTCATTCAAGTGCCAAAAACATAGAGCACGTAGACATAACAACCTCAATTATTTAACCCAATTTTTGCACTATGTATACCATACAAGAGAGTTGACCACTCAGAGGGTTAGATCGATATATGCTCATATATATAGAGTAGTCAACTACATGTCACTCACAAACATGCTCGGGTCTAAGAATGTTATACTTTGCACATGACACTATTTCAAGTAATATGGGGTTTGTAATCAAGAGGGACTTCGCATAGGATTATAATGGGGCTCAAGGTAAGGGGAGGATAAATAATTGAGTAATGGCTATACCACCTAATATGAGAATTATACAAAGAATCTAACTCTCGGCTATACTACGTATCTCATCCTATAATGACTAAATGCTCAGCCCAATGTACCCATGTCCTAGGGGCCATTCACTTGAGATAAGTTGCTACTTTTCATTATGTGCTTTTTTTTCTTTTCTTTTCATCATATTCCTTCCATCTTTCTACTTTTCTTAGATTTTTCACTTTTTGCTTTTCCAATCTTTTCACATTTCCCTTTTTCCTCTTTTTCTTTTTTTTCTTTCACACATTCTTGCACTTTCATCAGCAACTTATCTCGATTTTGATTGTTGACCTCAATTCTACCTTTTTTAATTCTAATACACATGCAATACCCCTCAGCTATACTACCAAATGCACCCTTACAAAAGTACCTCACAAAGTATGTCCTAATCACTCAAACTAAATAGTTAAAAGTTGATAGGGGTTGGATATTGGCTCATATGGTGGTGTGCAATCAGTAATTCGACAAATAAGCTTAGGCTTAATGGGGTTTAAACAATGGATAAGAATGGGTTTTTGGCTCTAAGGCTCTAGGCTCAATATCAAAATTTCTCTCAATATATAACTCACCCCGTACTACAAAATTATACCAAGTGCTAACATACCACTTTCATAGCCGGCACATGTAAGCACCCCATGAATAAAATATAGATGGTAGTCTTATCCTTTGGCTTAAGTACTCTTACAAGGTCACTCATCAAACTCTCAAGTATGGTCTACCTACTGCGATCATCAACCTAAATAGCAGCAAAGGATATCACTCCTACATCATCCTATTCAAAGCAGCTCAAATTCGGTTCCTAACTAGACAACATGATTCAGGTATTGCTCAAAGTTCATAAATTCAAAAGGGTTGTTCATCAATTGCAATAGACATAACACTTTAATCAAAAATACATGTCATACACATAACAGATTCGATCACATGCATATGACATAAAAAATGAACATAGACTAGAAAACAAAGAAGATCAAGCGTAGTGTTGAACAATGAAGATGTAATAAGCTTAGTCTCAAAATCAAGAAAACTGTATCTAATATTAAAGACAGATTGATTCAAATTTGTCTCTGGCAACTGTGCCAAAAACTTAATGCAATAAATCTCGGGTATAAAGTATGTGCAAGAGAATACGATTACACAAGTAATATAATGATAAGTAAGATCGTCTCCACAGGAATAGAAGGATCAATTCTCTAACTACTAGATTATGTATTCTCAATATTAATCTAAGTAATTGAAATCGAGTGATTGGTTTATGATTAAATACTATGAATCGCTACGCAAACCTAGGGTTGTCAATCCTAAGTTTGAACAACGATAAACTAATAAATCAATAAGACACGTTGGATGACATCTATGTCACAAACTAAGGTCTTCAATCTTAATTCTAACACACAATACAAAACACTCAAATGATCAATAATCAAGATGATGTATGAAAAGGCAATGCTTGATCACGAGTTATAAAAATACCTCATCGATTGAATGGTCTAAATTATCGATTACAATCCTTGAAAATAAAGTGCAATTGAATTGAACAAAAACTTAATTAAATGTGTCTTGCACTAAAGCCGTCCAAGAATGTTCTTAACCTAGGGCTTCAGGCATATTTATAGCCGAGCCAAAATTCCTAATTAGCAGAGACCTAAATCACTGCACTAAGAGGGTGTTTTTTGAATAGCACCCACTTGAGATGTAGCGACCACTAGGCTCTTTGAGTCTTCACCCCAGCAACCGCTACTCCTGCCAGCAACTGGTACTATCTTGATCATATCCTTCTTTCTGCATAAATGACCAGTCACCTACTTGTACTATTGATAATGCATAGTTCTCGACACCCGCTCTTCTACTCCATGACTGATCATCCAGATCCTACTCCCTCGCCTACAAAAACCACACAAAACTTGATAAGTAATCAATTTCCGACTCTACAAACATGAGACACAAAACAAATAACAAAACATGACTCAATTGACTCAAAACACAAACAAATGACTCACGAACATAGATAATTGTATGTATGTTTTCACGCACATCACCTAATGAGGTTGTCGAGGAAGATAGGAGTGTAGATGAGGAAGGCAATATGGCAAAGGATCAAGAACATAATGATGAGTTGGACAGTAGTGAGGATGAAGACTTGAATGAGGAAGGCAATATGGAAGAGGATGAGGAACTGAATTAGGAAGAGTATGTGGAGGAATATATTAAAGAGAAGTTGGTTGTGGCTGTGGATGTTCCACAGAATATGGATGTGCGAGAGAATATGGATGTTTAAGAGAATATTGATGTTCAAGAGAATATAGATGTGTGAGAGAATATTAAGGATGGAGAGAATGTAGAGGACTGTGTTCTAGAGAATAAGCAACAATTTGAGGAGATGCTTGATCTTGTGATTATCAGTGATACAGAGCTACTTATAGTCATACATGACTTGGACGATGATGCTTGTATTGAACACCCATGGTTTAATGAGAAGTTGGTTGAAGAGGGAAATATTCTAATTGTCTAAAGGTATGATGTTCTAGTCTGTTGCAAGTTTTAGAAAGGCATCGAAGAATTGGAGCATCAAGAAAGGTTGTGGTTATAAGTTCATGAAGAACAACAAATAAAGAGTTACTATCGTATGCACTAAGAAAGTTGATCAAGATGAAGCTGAACCAATAGAAGGCATAGTGAAGTATGAGTTTAGAGTTCATGCTTCTTTAATCAATGATGAAGGTGTATTCCAGATCAAGACCTGGAATCCAAATCACACTTGTTTTTTAAATTAGGACAATCATTTAGTTCCTCTAGGTAATTGCTTTTGTTATGCTCAACCTTGATAATAACTTTATTTAGTTATGCAATACACTTGATAATAATTTTAATTATTAGGTTGCTCGTACTTACCTAAAAAGTTTCTTAAAGAATTTAGGGACAATCCTATGTGGCCCATGTCTTTAATGCAACAAATATTTTAGAAGAGGTTGTAAGCCTCGATTACCATCTAGCAGTGCTACAGAGAAAAGAAGAGGGCAATGAAGATCATTCAAGGAGATGAGGCAGGCCAATACACAAGAATTCAAGACTATGGACATATCATATTGACTCATAGCCCATGCAGTAGCATCAAGATAAAGACACGTGTGGGCTGTCTAGGATATGTGAAAGATCGTATAAAGTTGGCATCATGTAATTATTTTGCGACTCCATGTGGCCCTTGGTAGTTTAAAATTGAATATTATGGTATGCCATGATGTATGCATAAATGTGCACACAAATCGTCATGTTTATTGTGATGTTTGGTCATGTTTTAGGTTAGTTAGGTCGTATTTAGTTAGTTGTTTAGTATGTTTTGTGTGTTTAGTTGAGAAGCGGATGTATATCAAATTTTATATATTTTTGTAGGTATTAAAGTGAGTGTGGAGAGTAGGACAATCAAAGTAAAGATCATATAGAACGGAGAAGGGCAACAGGAAGTGTAGCAGATAGGTTTAGCCTTAGTCTGTTGACTTTTGCTACAAAGGCATAACTTTCTCATACAAGCTCCAAATTGAGTGATTCCAAGATGAGTAGATCTGCAACACCTTGATATACAACTTTAATGTTTTGAGTTTCATAACCCAGTAGACACTGGCTTCCCAGAGGATAGTGGCCTCTCAGTGGATGCTGGGGGGTTACAAATAGTTCATCCAAGAAGCCCAATGAGCGCCTATCAAAATCACGATTATTTAGGATAGGATTCTCACTTGTTTAGTTAGGTTATTATCTAGGTATCTTGGCTTGAATATATATTGGCCTTAAGCCTTAGGTTGGAGTCATTCTTGGCCAGTTTTCATGCAAGAGTCATAACTTTTAGGTTCCATTACTTTTACTTTCAAAGATTGTAATTGACGATTCAGATCTTCAATCAATGCGGTATTTACATACTTCGTAATCAAGAGTTATTTTTACATTCAATTGCTTGATTGTTTATCAATTGCTTGGTTCGTATTATGTATTAGAATTAAGATTGACGACCTTAGTTTGTAGCACGGATTACATCCATCATATTGTTTATTTATTCTTGATTGCTATTTAAGTTCACGACTGACGACACTTGATTTGCATAATGGTTCGTAGTGTAGAATTAACCAATGAATCATTTGATTTTACTTGCTTATATTAAGATTAAGAATACATAATTTAGTACTTAGAGAATTGATTCATTTGTCCCTGTGGAGACAATCTTATTTACTACTATATTACTTGTGCGACCATGTTCTCATACATGTATTCCTAATTCGATATTTATTGGATCAAATTTTTGGCGCCGTTACCAGGGACAAATTTGAATCAATCAGTCTTTAATATTGGATACAAAATTCTTGATTTTGAGATTAAGCATTATTTTACTTTTTTTGTTCATCACTACACTTGATCTTCTTTGTTGTGTTTTGTAGTGTAGTAAAAAAATTTGTAAGAGATGGCAGATCAACAATTATTGAACATTCTAACCAATAATTTGAGGAGGCAAACCCACCCTAGACTGGCCGATCTTAGGCCTAGCATTGCATACCCAACTATCAAAGCCAACACCTTTAAACTCAAGACTAGCCTTATCTAGATGGTTTGACAGGATCAATTTGGGGGGTCTCCTTCTGAAAACCCTACAAAGCACATCCAAACCTTTGAAGACCATTGCTCAATAGTCAAGTACAATGGTGTCTCACTGGATGCTATCAAATTATGACTGTTCAAGCAAAGCTTAAAGGATGATCTAGAGAGTGGGTGGACTCATTTCCTGTAGGCACTTTCACTACATGGGATAAGCTAGCAGACAAGTTCTTGGAGAAGTACTACCCACCAGGTAAGACCACTCAACTACGTAACAAAATTTCTCAATTTAAACAAATGAGTAGAGAATCTCTATATGAGGCCTGGTATCGCTACAAGTGTCTACTTCGCGACTGCCCACACCATCAGATTCCTAAATAGATGCTCATCCAAACATTCTACAATAGATGTGAGCCACAAATTTGAGTCAACCTAGATGCAGTAACTGGAGGGACCTTGACAGAGAAGACGGAAGCTGATGGCCTACACATCGTCGAAGCCATGGCCACTAATGACCATGAATAGAGAGAGCAAACTAAAAGAAAGAATATTGCTAGCGTGCAAAATAACAACTAGATTGCCACTCTCTAAGCACAAGTAGTAGCTCTTACACAGGTAGTCCAAAAGACATTCGCCCTACAACCCACACCACGCTCTCAAATTTGCAAAATCTATACTGGCCTACATGGTACTAATAACTGCTCTTTTATATCTGAATCTGTCAATTATTTGGGTGATGTAAATAGGAATAATATGCCTAATTATGATCCATATTTGACTACTTATAACCTTGGTTGGAGAAACCGCCTAAATTTTTCTTGGAGAAATAATGCAGGTCAATAGGTACCTCAGCCACAATATAGACCTATATTGGGAGGTGGTAATGCTCAGGATTTTTCAGCTACAATAACAACTCCAGCCATATTAACAAAAGTGGCAACATCAAGAACCACCCCAATAGGATTGCCAAATTGAAGATGAGTTGAAGAAACAAGTGCTTAGCCATGAAGCCACAATCAGGAATCTTGAGGTGCAAGTTAACCAGTTAGCAATATAACTAAATGCCAGGTAGCCACGCACTCTTCTAAGCAACAATGAAGCCCCTCTCACCAGGTAGGAGTACTACAAGGCAATCACAATTTGGAGTGGGCTAGAATTAGAAAAGAATGCAGTTCCCCCAGCAGTGAAACCTCTGGTAAAAAAGGTGAATGAGGAGGAGAAGAGCTCAAGGTGAGTCCTACAATAGCAGAAAAGACCAACCTACAGCGATCCCTGCCCAGCCAGCATAAAAAAGGAAATGCTCTCCACCACCCTTCCCACAAAGACTGCAGAAGCAAGCATCTAACCCTAACTATAAGAAGTTCCTAGAGCTGTTCAAGAACATGCACATCAACATTATACTCCTTGGTAATTTTGAACAAATGCCAACCTACAGAAAGTGGATCAAGGAGCTCATTATGAAGAAGAAGAGCATCAATGACTTTGAGGTTATTCTGCTGACTAGGGATTGTAGTGCAGTTCTGAGTTAGGAGTTACCTCATAAGATGAATTACCCAAGTAGTTTCACTATTCATTACACTATTAGGGATGAGACATTCAAAAAGGCACACATTGATCTTGGGTCCAACATCAATCTAACACCCTTTCCATATTTTGGAAGCTTGGGCTGGGGGACATACAACCAACATCAGTAGTCCTTCAGGTTGCAGATACATTAATGGCTATACCAATGGGGATAATTGAGAATATACTCGTAAAAGTCGATACCCTGATCTTTCTGGTGGACTTTATTGTTATGAAGATGGAGGAAGATTAAGATGTACCTATCCTTCTTGGGAGTCCATTTTTAGCCACTACAAAACCAAGCATCGATGTTGAGAAGGGAGTGTTGCAGTTCAAAGTATGTGATGAAGAGGTATTCTTTAATGTGTTCAATGCCATCAAACACCCTATTAAAGAGCACGACTATTACAGAATTGATGTCATTGATGAGCTGGTAACTGAGCGTAATGACAAGGCCGTTCCTGAAGATGAGCTCAAAGCGATACTGAAAACTTAAGAAGAGGTGAATGAGCAAGAACTTAGACAATAAGCATTGTGGGTGTAATCTACTGAACCACCTGATTTGGAGTGTAAACCACCAGGTCACTTGAGGTATACATACTTGAGTAGAGATAATAAGCTGCATGTTATTATTTTTACACCTTTTAATCGTGAATAGGATAAAAAGCTACCACAAGTCCAAATTTGTAATAATGGCGCCAAGGCAAAATCCAAGGAGACCAACAAGAACTTGCAGGTAAACCTAGCTACTCATATTACAGGATGACCCAAGACCTTGATGATCAATTACGACTGTCAAGCTAACAACATTAACTTAGAACTAAAGTATCCTCTCTCTTTTCTTACACTTTTTATCATATGTTTTAGTGTCACTCATCCGAGTTTCCTTGCATTTGTGGATTTCTAAGGGAATGTATATAGTGTCACCCTCGAAAAAAATGTGTCATTTTTTAAGTTTATTTTACAGGACATTCTCTTCAGACCCAGCAGATGCTACATTCGCGTCGGTCGCTACTTGACCTGATTATGGAGTATATAGCAACACACACAACCGAGAAGTCTACAACTTTTTCTCTCCCAATAGGCTCACCTCTCTGGTCTACCACCTCCGTCTCCTCCTCCATACCAATAACTAGGCTACATCCTTTCCCTTTTTTTGTTTTTTATTTTTATGTGATGTTTGTTATGTGTGTTCGTTAGTTTGAGTGGTGAGGACAATATATTCGATAAGTGTGGAGTGCACCTCATCTATCGTGAAATATGATGTTTTGTAGTTTAGTGAGAGCGTATGAGGTTTATACCACCTACCTATTCTGACAACCAACCCCTTCTTGAGTACGATCTGAAAATTGAATAAACCTTTCGCTTAAAAAAGAAGAAACCAACACAAGGAAAAGATGGCAGATCAAAATTAGGTAATTAATGCTCCCACCAACAACAATGAGAGGAGGCAAATGCACCTTAGGCTGGCTATCTTTGACCTAGTATTGCTTACCCAGTTGTGGAGGCCAATACTTTTGAGATCAAGTCCAGACTTATTCATATGGTTTGTGAAGACTAGTTTGGGGGCTCTCCTTCAAAAAATCCTGTGAAGCACATCAAAAACCTTTGAAGACCATTGCTCAATAGTTAAATATAATGGAGTCCCAACAGATGCCATTAAATTATGACTATTCAAGCAAAGCTTAAGGGATGTTGCTAGAGAGTGGGTGGACTCGTTTTCTGCAGGCACTTTCACTACATGGGACGAGCTAGCCAACAAGTTCTTGGTAAAATACTACCCACCAGGTAAAACTACTCAATTACGTAACAAAATTTCTCAATTTAACTATTAGGTTGGTGAATCTCTACACGAGGTCTGACATTGCTTCAAAGGGCTACTTTGCGAGTTCTTACACTATCAGATACCCAATTGGATGCTTATCCGAACCTTCTATAATAAATGTGAGCCACAGATTCGAGTCAACCTAGATGCAGTAATTGGAGGTGACTTTATGGAAAAGATAGAAGCTAAAGGCTTACACATCATCAAAGCCATGGCCACCAATAATCACGAGTGGGGCAAGTGAACAGAAAGGAAGAAGGTGGCTAGTGTGGAAGACAATAGTAAATCACTATGCTTCAAGCCCAGGTTGCACCTCTTACGCAGATGGTCCAAGCTACATATGCACTACCATCCCACCATCTACCCCACCCGCTTAGGTTTTCAAAATCTGTATTAGACCTCATATTACTGATAACTATTCCTTATTGGCTGAATTTATGAAATATATAAGTAATATGAATAGGAATAATGATCCATATTCTGCTATGTATAACCTGGATAGGGAAAACCACCCTAATTTTTTGTGGAGAAATAACACATGTCAGCAAGTACCTTAACAGCAGAAACCTCCTATGGCTATTGGCAATGCTCAAGGTCCTCCACCACAGCAATTTCAGCCATATTAGTAGAAGTGGTAGTAATAAACACCACTCCAATAGGATCGCAGGAGAGAAGATGAGTTAAGAAAGCAGGTACTTAACCATGAGGCCACGATCAAGAATCTGGAAATCCAAATTGGCCAGCTAGTGATTCAACTAAATGCAATGCAGCCAGGAACACTTCCGAGCAATACTAAGACTCCTCCTACCAAGCTGAAACACTACAAGGAAATCACAACCAGAAGTAGGCTTTATTTGGGGAAGAATACAGCTAGCTCAGTAGCAAAATCTCCAGCAAAGCCAGTGAATAAAGAAGAAGAAGAGCTCTGGGTAATTCTTACAGTAGTAAATAAAGATAAACCCATGACAAACTCTACTAAGCCAATGCTGGAAAAGACTTACCCTCCACCACCCTTTCCTCAAAGAGTGAACAAGTAGGCATCTCACCCAAGCTATAAGAAGTAGAGCATAGCTGATCTCAAGGTTATTCTACTAACTAGGGATTATAGTACAATTCCAAGTCAAGATTTACCTCATAAGATGAATGATCTAGGTAGCTTTACCATTTTTTGCATTATTGGTGATGAGACATTCAAAAGAGCACTGATTGATCTTGGGGCTAGCATCAATCTAATACCTTTCTCCAAATTCCTAAAGCTCAGGTTGGGGGACATGAAGCCAACATCAATAGTCCTTCAACTTGTAGATCAATCAATTGCTATGCAGAGAGAGTAATTGAGAACATTCTCATGAAAGTTGATGCTCTAATTTTTTTGATCGATTTTATTGTTATGGAGATGCAAAAAGATCAAGATGTCTCTCTCCTTCTGGGACTTCCATTTTTAGCCACGGCTAAAGCAAACATTGATGTAGAGAAGGGAGAGCTGTTATTTAAGGCCAGAAACAAAGAACTGGTCTTTAATGTCTTCAAGGCTATCAAACACCCTACTAAAGAACACAACTGTCATGGAGTTGATCTCATCGATGAGTGGATAACCGAGAACATTAACGAGGTTGTTTCTGAAAATGAGTCTGAAGTGAGACTGGAAATTCAAGAAGAGATGCATGAGCAAGAATTTAGAAAATAAATAGCCAGGGTGCCAACCACTGAACCACCAGATTTGGAGTGTACACCACCATCAAATCACTTACGATATGCTTCCTTGAGTAAAGATAATGAACTGTCTATCAGTTCTACATCTTATGACCCTAAACATGATAAGAAGCTATCGCAAGTCTACCTGTGCAAGCACGACACCAAGGCAAAATTTAAAGTGAGCAAGGAGCACCTATAAGAAGATTTGACTATCTACATTGATCTACACAGACCAAGAAGGGACCTTGATGACCTAGGACCTTAGTGATCGACTGTGAACGTCAAGCTAATGACTCTAAATTAGCACATTTTTATTTTTCATTCATGTGACTTATTTCCATATTTTTGTTCTTTTTCTTCTTGTATGTTTATGTTTCTTTTGTAGCATTTTTCTTTCAGACTCAGTAGACACTATAAAACCTAGTAGTCATTAGTCTGTAGTACATGGGACACCTAGCGGTTGCTGATATAGTAGTGGTCGCTACTAGCCGCGATTCCAAAATAAATGCATAGTAGCATCCATTGGTTTTCCCTGCTATAAGTCACCATCTCCATCAGTCCTCATTAAGGATTTGCACCTTAGCATCCTACACCACTTCATAAGTCGTTGTTTTAGCGGCCAGCACAAGGATAGTCAGGTTACTTAGAGTCAGCTTTATATGCTTTACTGCATCCAATACAAGAAGCTATTTAGCACTTTTGCGTTAATTTGTGATGCCATATCTCATACACATCAATTGTCTAAATCGTAGAATATTGGTCTTGGACATCTTATCATCGCATTTGTCAAGCATTTTCTTCCAGGTCGGGTAGATCTAGCAAAGACTTTATGAGGCAACCTCATTGATTGTGACAGGCTAGTGGCCTGGCATCTCATCTCCAAGGTCGAGCGCTCTGGCATGACCACCTACAAAATCATCCACTGGAAGGATTGCAAGGCTATTCAGGACTGATTTCGAGAGGACAGTAGGATCCCAATTTCAGAATACCAAGAAGATATTAATGATTTGGCCGACTGCATTAACAAATTGGAGATCTAGGTCAAAGCCTTGACCGATGATTAGGTTGCTTGTTGGGAGGCCTATCAGGATAACCAGGCCTATATACGGGCCTATCAGGAAGAGGTGTACTGAGTTGGCTTCGAGCCTAATACCCATCACCTCCTTCACACCACTGACCAGGCTACACCTTCCTCCCTTTCTTTGTTTTCCATTTTTTTATGTGTTATGTGTTTGTTGTCTTCTCTGTGTGAGTGGTGCCCTTCCACTCATTGAGGACAATGTGTTCGATAAGTGTGGGGGTGCACCTTGTCTAAATCCTATTATTTTTGGTCTATTTTCATTATTCCTTTGTGTGTCATACGTATGTGATCAAGTCTATTAAGCTTGTTTGTTGAGTTACTATAAGCACACCATTAAATGAGCCAATTTTTGACTCCTATCTATCTTCAAACTATTTAGTCCGACGGATTAGAACACTATTTGGGAGATGTCTTTGTAAGGGTGCACTTGGTAGTATAGCAAGGGGTATTGAACATGAATTGGGCTAAAAAGGGTAGAGTTGAGGTTAACAATCAAAATTGGGATAAGTTGCCAATAAAAATGCAAGAATGTGTGCAAGAAAGAAAAAGAAAAGAAAAAGAGAAAAAAAGAGAAATGTGGAAAGATTGGAAAAGCAAAAAAGTGAAAAATCCAGAAAAAGTGGATTGATGGAAAGAATGTGATAAAAAGAAAAGAAAGCATACAATGAAAAATAGCAGCTTATCTCGAGTGACATAACCTCTAGGATGTGGGTACAATGGATTGAGCATGTAGTCATTATAGGGTGAGACATGTAGTATAGCCGAGAGTTAGGTTCACTGTGTAACCCTTGGATTGGGTGGTCTAACCATTACCCAATTATTTATTCTCCCCTTACCTTAAGCCCCATTACACCCTATGCAAAGTCCCCCTTGATTATGAACACCATATTACTTGAGATAGTGTCGAGTATGAAGTATAACATTCTTAGACCCCGAGCTTTTTTGCGAGTGATAAGAAGTTGACCACCAAATACGAACATATGAGGTTTAATGAATCCAAGAGTGTTCATCTTTCTTGTATGGTATGCATAGTGTGAAAATTAGGTTAAATAGTTAAGGATGTTGTGTTTACATGATTTTTGTTCTTGGCGCTTGAATGAGATGAATTGCTAGCAATAGGATGAAGCATTTGGTGAATAGTTCATAGTTTGGAGGAACCATTGATGCGGTAGTTCTTATGCTCTTTGCTTAGGGACAAGTAAAGAAGTAAGTGTGGGGTGTGATGTGCGTGAAAACGTACATACAATTGTCTATGTTCATGAGTCATTTATTTGTGTTTTGAGTCAACTAAGTCATGTTTCGTTATGTGTTTTGTGTCTTATGTGTGTGGATTCAGAAAGTGATTATCTGTCAAGTTTTGTGTGGTTTTTGTAGGCGAGGGAGTATGATCTAGATGATCGGTTGTGGAGTAGAGGAGCGGGTGTCAAGAGCTGCGAATGATCAATAGTAGAGTGGGTAACTGGTCATTTACATAGAAAGAAGGACGTGATCAAGATATCAGGAGTTGCTAACAGGAGTAGCAGTCACTAGGGTGAAGAACTCGGAGAGCCTAGCGATCACTACATCTTAAGCAAGTGCTATTCAGAAAACACCCTCTCGATGTAGCGGCCACTAAAATTCTTGTAGCAGTAGATGGAGTATAGCAGGCAATGACTTTGTAGCAGGCGTTGACCTGTCTAGATTTGAAGAAAATCAATTGTTTAGCTTAGTTTAGGTCTCTACTAATTAGGAATTTTTGGTCAGCTATAAATATGCCTGAAGCCCTAAGTTAAGAACATTCTTAGACGGCTTTAGCACAAGACTTATTCAATTTAGTTTTTGTTCAATTTAATTGCTCTTTACTATCGAGGATTTTAATTGACAATTTGGACCATTCAATCAATAAGGTATTTTCATAACTCATGATCAAGCGTTGTCTTTTCATTCATCATCTTGATTATTGATTATTTGAGTGTTTTGTATTGTGTGTTAGAATTAAGATTGACGACCTTAGTTTGTGACATATATTTCATCCAATGTGTCTTATTGCTTTATTAGTTCATCGTTGTTTGAACTTAGGATTGACAACCCTAGGTTTGCGTAGCAATTCATAGTTTTTAATCACAAACCAATACTTGATTTCAATTGCTTAGATTAATATTGAGAATACATAATCTAGTACTTAGATAATTGATCTATCTGTCCATGTGGAGACGATCTTACTTATCATTATATTACTTGTGTGATCGTGTTCTCTTGCACGTACTTTATACCTGAGATTTATTGCATTATTAGGCATTTGTATTTCATCAAGCTCTTTATCAGTTTTCTTAGCAGCATTCAATATTTTCTATAACTCGTCCAAATTTGCAATAACTAAGACAACTTCTACATCATAAACATCAGTAAATGGGTATGACTTTTAAGTTTCAACCATTTGCACAACCTCAACATCACTGAAAATGTGTATTATCTCACCCTCACCACTGCCACCATCATCCATCTTAAACCATAAGTGAACCTCTTTCATCTTCAGAACACCACAATAAAATCTATGCACATCCCAGTAGCCAAAGCAGTTTACATCATACTCAAACATAGTCTTATATAATGCTCCTCCAACATATTAAATGCATGGATTTTGATCCCATCTTCCACCAAAATAGTACCACAGACGAATCTGCTCATCGACCATCACAAGTTAAGTTAGAAACCTACCAAAATTGAAGTAAAATTGACTCACCACATAAGTTCGTGGAACCCTAAAATCTGGGTCAAGGCAAGGACAAAGGAGATGAAGAGAAGTACCTACCTGGGAAGATGAAAGAGCAGGAGCAAATGCGCGAGTCGAGGCAAATGTCATAGAGAGAAGAGAAGGGGAATAATGGGAAAGGAGAAGGTGTGGTCGGAGAGTAGTAGGAAAGGAAAGTTTTGACGAGAGGAAGTGGGGAAGAAGGAAAGGGAGGGAAAGAGGGGAAGTTTTGCTTTTTGATTTTTTAATAAAGGGTTTTCAAAATATATTTATTAAAATTTAGGTACTAAAATAGATATTTGCCTAACTTAGCCACTTCAGCTCTAGTGTTTTAGCAAGAATACTATGTAGACAGCCACCTAGGATGCAAAATGATGTCGTTTTATAAAAAAGGTGTTGGCCAGAGATTGAGACGAGTCCGTGATAGAAATTAGAATAAGTTGGACCAGTTCTATGGTTCAAAAACTACATGGTATCCAAGTGAGAATTGGTGAAACCACAGGATATTTTTTTATAATTTTTCCTTTAATATATAATATGGTTTAAGAACCTACTAGATCGAATAATCAAAATTCTAATAAATATGTAAAATTGACGTGTTATTAATGATTCTAATAGGCAGGAGAGTAATAACTATAGGCGTGGAAGAAAAAGTTTAAAGAGTAGGAGGCAAAGTTGAAGGAGAACTTGTCTTTAGACTTGGAAATGTACGAAAGCTTATAGAGGCTTCCATTCCAACCGATTGACGTTTAAGAGCACAGAGAGAGAACAACTACCAAGTGAAGGTTAATTGAGGCTGAGATTGACAAAAATGGTGATTCCAGATCTTGACAAGTGGGAGAGAAGACGAGAGGATGGGAGTGGGACGAGGGGGAGGGAGTGAGGAGAGAGGATGAGAGGGTGGAAGAGGAAGGACGGAGGGTGAAGGAGCAGAGGAAAACGAGAGAGAGGTTGGATTTCCTCATCCTCATCCTTGACTACAACATCATCGTCTTTGGATGGAGACTCAATTTCATTATTTTAGTCAGCGGAGTGATGCAGTAAAAACTCATGTTAGGAATGCTTAATTCGTTGATTTCGAGAATATCCTAAGAATAAGTTAAAGTCTCAATCGAATCTAAAGATATATCGAAAGCGACAAAATGAGTAGTAAACTTAAGTTTAATCAATCAATCAACTAATTAAAATTGTAACGTATATAATATGCTTATAAAAAATTAAAATGAACTTATTACATAAGATTTTTGAATAAAACGTATAATACTAATCCAAAATTAAATCAAATTTCTAATAAATTTAAAACATAAAGATATTGAATATATTTATCTTTTTCCTTATCTTTATCATAAAGTGGACGAAGATGAAAATTACAGTGGTTCACAACAAAGAAAATGAGGGTGAAAAATAATTTTTATTTTATTGAAAGAGTAGAGATATCATAACAAAATTATGTTAATCTAATTATATAAGAGTTAAATAGTACACTTAAAATATACTAGGTGGCTAAACTTTAAGATCTCTCTTTTAAAACTAGAATAACTGAAATAGTAATTTAAGCAAATTACAAGTGCTTAGGTTAAAAATAATATCATATCAATAAGAAAATCACTTTTAAAAAAGAGATTTTGGTAATCATAGTTTATAATTATAAATGTCTAGAATTTTTCCTAATTAAAAGACATTCCATGGGTATTTCATTAGATATTCACGTGTAATAAAAAACAACAACAGATATAAAGTACCAAAGTAACTTGGCAACATTCCATTCGAGTACATTCAGCCGTAATGTTTCAGAAGCTGACCAGTTATGCCTATGCACTTTACTCGGTATGCGGTTGGCTTCAGAAGGGGAGAAATATTTAGGGCTTCCCACAGTGGTTGGTCATTCTAAGAAGACAATTTTCGCTAACATGGAGGATAGAATCCAATCAAAAATTGGAAACTCGAAGGTGCGTTTCCTATCTAAAGCCGGGAGAGAAACTCTAATCAAATCGGTCCTTCAGGCAATACTGACTTATGTAATGAGTAGCTTCACTCTCCCTAGTGAAACTTATTATCAAATTGAGAAGAAACTATGCGATTTTTATTGGGGCAGTGATGAAGGAGAACGGAAACTTCACTGGCGTAGTTGGGAGAGAATGAGTAAATCAAAATCTGAAGGAGGGTTGGGATTTCGAAAACTTACAAGTTTCAACAAGGCAATGCTAGCCAAACAGGCATGGAGGTTGGCTTGCAACCCTACCTCACTCACTACTAGAATTTTAGGCTGTAGCGGGGAAAACTTAGCGGCGGATTAATGGCTGCAGAGATCTATTGCGGCAAAAATTATGATATGGCATTTGAAAATATATTGCGGAGAATACTGTTTGCAGAGATCTATAGGTTTTTAGCGGTGATATTTTTTTTCTCGGCTAATAATGAATTGCATGGAAAAAAAGTGATATCGCGGCTAAAAATTTATAGAGCTGACAACATCGCTGCTAAAATGCTGTAGTTGGACTTTCAATTTTTTGTTGCTATACATATTTAATGGAGATCAAATCGCCACAATTGCTCAAAACTTCTCTTCAATTTTTATATAGTAGTTTCAATTATATTAAAATACTATACTTATATATATATTGTAAAATGTAGCATTGTAGATTATGTATATATATACACGTGTGTGTGTGTATATATACGTATAATAACAAAAAATTTAATAGGAGTCATACATATATGTAGAATATATTTGTTCCTTAATTGCTAATTACTTTTTCGATCGTAACATTAATAAATGTATATTATAATACTAACTAATCATGATCACAATGTTAAAAGTTTATAATTAATACTGCAATATTTATGATCTTATTATGTGTTTTGCCAATTCAGATTTTGGCATCTAAATTTTTTTTGAAGGCCCGCCCTTTTCTCTATACTAGCCCGCCCAATCCCCATTTCTTTCCCGACCCCAAAGAAAACCCAATTTTCTTTCCCTTCCAAATCTCTCTCTCTCTCTCTCTCTCGATCGATGCACCTGTCATGCAAGAGTATAACCTTAGTCAACTATATAGCTCAACTCCGTGATCTGTACACTTGCAGTGGGCAAAACCCTAAGGGAGAAGCTAGGGGAGAAGAAGGCGGAGGAGGAGCCGAAGATAGGGAAGGCGGAGGATGAGGAAGTAGAGGAGAAGGGAGATCCCGAGGTGGAGGAGGAGAAGCCGGAAGCTAGAGAAGAGGAAGGTGAGGGGAAGGAAGCGAAAGAGAAGGAGGGGAAATAGAAAGAGGATAAGGAAGATAAGCAAAGTGCGAAGAGGACAAGGAAAGGGAAGGACTATGAGCCAGTGACTCCGAGCAGTGAAAGGCTGGCCAGGGAGAGGAAGGTTGTCTCAAAGATATCCGTAATGGTGCTTTCTTGACTCATTAATTTGAGCAGGTTTTTGTTCTTGTAGGGAAGAGGGACTCCGCTCAAAGATATCCCTAATGGTGCTTTCTTGACTCATTAATTTGAGCAGGTTTTTGTTCTTGTAGGGAAGAGGGACTCCGCTCAAAGATATCCCTAATGGTACTTTCTTCGCTCCTTGTTTTGAACTAGATTGATTTTTAAGAGTGATGAGTGTTGGCTCTGTCGTTCTGATGCAAATAATGATGCCTTAAGGAGAGTTCAGAACAATATGTTCCGCTCTGCCTTTCCTGTGCTTGCTTGATTTTACCTGTCGAGTTAGATGTGTATTTGTGGCAGGTTCCTTTCTTGTTTATGCAATCTTTCTATAGAATGGTACCCACTCCTGGAATAGACTCTTGTGATGATAGTCCAGAGTGAAAAGTCCTGCTTTCGACTAAATTACCAAAAACTTATTATATTGCGCTCTCCTCTTCTAAACCTTAATTGATTGCGGCAGTCTAATAGATAAGCTGTTATAGATATCATCTGATCCAATGAAGTGGATGGTTTTTCTTTGGCGCCCAATTTCTTTCATAGTTTTTCTTGTAGTATCCCCTGTCAATCAGACCTGTCATCTCCCTGCATATTTTGGGTAATTTTTGTTGCTCCACTATCACTCTTGAAAGAGATATAGTCTCTTTCATAGTTGAGCACGATCGAGCCCAATTTTAGGGGTGACTCTTCCAATGGTGTTCTTTTTATTCATAAGGTTTGAACCTAAGTCTCTAACCACTGGGATCAACTCCAATTGTTGGTGGCTTTATAGAATAGCTGCTGCGTTTTTCAGATTATCGGCGGAGTAAATGCTTTGGAGAGCTGTGATCCTACTATTTTGTCATTTTTTTGCTGTTAAGCAGCTTCTAGCTCTGCATCACTTGGGATTCCTATTGTTCTACCTCCTTTTTTCAGTTCACTTTCCTTCCATGGTTGTGCTTTACTTTTTCATTTGTTACTTTGCCGTAGATCTGCTAGCTCCTTGATAAATTATTCCTTTCTTTTTTGTAAACAGTACTACAACTCCAATTTTGTTACATTGTGTTTTAGTCGTTGTTGCAATTGTATGTCTTAAATGGTTCTACGCTTTTCTCTTCTTTTATAAAACTGCAGTCAAGCCAATGCAAACACCACCAAACTACTCATCCTCAGCTCCCTACATAGCCGCCCGTGCACCTTCTTCTATGTACATGGGTATGCCACCACCATATGGTGGTTCGCTATTCAATGGATCTTCAGTGCCTCCTTATGATGTTCCATTCTCGGGGGGCTCTGTTTATCATTACAGTTATGGTGGTCGAATTTCTTCCGGAATGGCGATCCATGATGACGTTTTGTATTTTTGGTATTAACTGGATATTAATTGTGTATATAATGCATGATGATTTTTTTTAATGTGTTTTATAAAATTTGTGATATTATATATGAATAGTTGGTATTTAATGTTTCAAATAAAGAAATGATCCAGAAGATAAATAAATAGAGCAGAAAATAAATTAAATTAAATTAAACATTTAATTTAAAAAAATTAGAATGGTCACGTAAAATGAGAATAGTGGCCATTGTATATAGCCTCAAAAATGATTTTGCGGGGACATTGAATCTAAATAAAATTTGATGCAGCACATTTTTTGCGATGACTTTTTACGCCGCATATATGTTTATGCAAGGATTCATTATTTATCGCAAAAATGTTTTAGCGGTGTCATTAGTTTCGCCTCAATTAGTTTTTAGCGATGATTTTTCACGCTCTTCCTTAGTTATCGCAAAATCGTTTTAGCGGTGACATAAATTCTGCCTCAATTGGTTTTAACGAGGGAGTAATGACAGTCATTATAACTTTTTTGCGGCGCTACTTTTGCCACTAATATGCAACCCTATTATAGTGACTATCACCGCAAATATCTATAGCGACAACCTTTGTGCCGCAATATAGCTTGGACGACGGAGATATTGCGGCGAATTTCTGCGATGAACTTTTTCCCCTCAAAATTACATCTGAAGGGATTTTAAGCTTTTAGCGGCAATTTTTCCTCTCTATATTCTATTATTCTTGTAATGCGGTGCAAACTAAAATATATTAAGTTTATAATCTAAACTAGGATAAGGTTGGACTGGATATAATGTTAATGTTGCTAGAAAGGCAGGGATAGTGCCCGCTAGCCATCCAGCGATCGCTGGAGTGAATCAGTTTCGAGACCCTATCTTCCAATGGAAAAATCAGCGTCCGCTGGGTGCTATTGCGATAGCTTTTTAATTAGTTAAAAATTTATTTTGACTCCTAATTCAAATTAAATAGGTTTATTTGGATCTCAAGTATTGTCTATTGCATAAAAATATTTTACATAGGATTGTTTATGATTTTGTAACTCGCATCTATTAGTAAAAGTTCTCGTTTTTCACGACAGACATAGGATTTAAGCCAAACTACGTTATTTATTGTGTTCGTATTCCTTGAGCGTGTTATTTTCGTGTTGATGAATTTTCTAACATATAAATATTTAGAATTTGCTTGTTTAGGGTTGCTCCTAGAAAAATCTTCTGTTTTTGTTGGAAAAAAATTGCTTGTTTTAAAATTTGGCAAATTTTTTTTATTAACACCAGTATATTTACATAGGTACCTATATGAATAATAGTAGAATTTTATCGAAAAAGATCGAATTTGCGGTTGCGAAACTCATTAAAATTTTACATCAACAAATCCAATATAAAATAGTTGTTGCAAGAAAAAAAAAATATCTGAACGGTTAGCTGCTAAAACATAATCTACACTCAACAACCTACTACTCAGACTGCCCATTGTCCTCGTACATATTTGAAGCAATTTGCCCAAAATAGATCATTGCATCTCAAAGCAAATTCTTCCTATGTATAGCTAAATCACAGAGTCCAAAATATATTAAAAGTTCTTCCCCCTAGGTCCGGTGTTGCATGCGACCACCTTAAACTATTCTTGGACACGAACGAGTATGTGGGTGGTGGATTACCAGATCCAATTCTGAAGGAGAAAAGTTCATTTTGCTTAGTAATATAAAAAATAAATCCATAAAATCATATCTAAAAATGATGAAACCTGGATTAGGTTTGGCTCGATAGAAATGTTTAAAATCTATACGGTGCGGCTTGCTCTAAAACAACGCTTAGTTTTTCGGTGGAAGAAAAAGACTTGCAATTTTGAATGTGGCAAATTTTATTAGAGTAAATTGCCCTCCCATCCCTCTCCTTTGCTTAAATTATTATTTTTTTCCATACTGTTTCAAAAATGATGATTTCGTCCTCCAATATTGATTTAATAGCACTCTAAGGTCCCTGATGCCGAAATCGGAAAAAAACTCCGGCGACCGGAGACCTGAAATGACCAAATTGGCCCTCCCTCTCCCTCCATTCATCTTCCTTCTCTAATTTCTCTTCCTTCTCCGGTTCTACACGTCGATATGGAGGAAGAGGGAGGGGCAATTTGGTCATTTCAGGTCCCCGGTCGTCGGAGTTTTTTCCGATTCCGGCACCAGGGACCTTAGAGTGCTATTAAATCAAACCTGGAGGACGAAATCATCATTTTTGAAACAGTAGGGAAAAAATAGTAATTTAAGCAAAGGAGAGGGACGGGAGGGCAATTTACCCATTTTATTAATATCGGCTAAATTTACATAAGGTAAACATAAATATAAGTGCATAATTTTTTCTTAAGAGAATGAACTTACAATTGTATACTTTATTAAAATCTTATCTTGTTAAAATCGAGGAAGAAAACAAATACTCTATTACACTGATTATTAGGTACAAATTTTGGATAGATATAAGATATTATAATACTTGGCAAGTTAATCCTACATAAATCATCTCATATATTTGGTAGCTTCTACACATGTCAATATAATAAATAAGGCAATAAATACGTTAAAGGAAATGGGGGAAAACATTCACTTCTTTATGTTGTTTGGCCAAAGAGGATTAATTCTCCAACTAACGCTCATTATGGAAAATATGGAGATTTTTGGCTATAAATTCAAGGGTGAAGGAACCCTCAAAACCACAGTACCAAAGCAGCGAATCACTTTTTTTTTAAATCAGAAAGAGAAAGTAGAGAATCCATCTCTTTGAAAAAATTAAAGTAACAAATATGAAGGGAAGCAGAATGAAAGGCGGAATAATCTTCATAACCATGTTGTTCTTGGTGAATTTGGATACCCTGAGACTACATAGAGGTTGTCCTTAAATAGGGACAATCATCTCAACCATTAGATTAGAATATATTCTAAAAGATGTTTATCTAATGGCTATTAATGTTTAGGGATATTTATGACTTTTTGCCAAAACTAATTGAATCTCAGTAGTTAATTATTCCTACTTTTTAGGCGAATGAGCATTTAATTCCCTTTCTCTCTCCTCCTAAACCCAAGTTTCCAAAAAAAAAACCTCCAGTGGTTAATGCTTCCTTCTTTTTAGGCGAATTATCAATTAATTCTCCTTCTCTCTCCTCCTAAACCCATGTTAAAAAAAACCGTCCACCTTCCTTCTCTCGCCTGAGACTTTGAACTAGTAAAATAAACAAGTGAAGCAGCAAAACGAACCAGTAAAGTATTAAAAACAAACTAGTGAACCAGTAAAACAAACTAGTGAACCAGTAAAACAAAACAGTAAACTAGTAAAGTATTAGTGAACTAGTGAAACAAACCATTGAACCAGCGATTCGAACCAATGAACTGACAATCTAAACCAGTGAACCACCAATTCAAACTAGTGAACCAACAATCCAAACTAGTGAACTACTAATTCAAACTAGTGAACCGGCAATCTAAACCAGTGAACTAACAATTGAAACCAGTGAACCGACAACCCAAACTCATAAAAAAATAATTTAAAACAACAAAATGGCAATTCAAACCAATGAACTGGTTATTTAAACCAATGAACCTGCAATTCAAACTAATGAACTATTCACTTTCCAATTTCTCTCTAATCTAAACCAAAACAAAAACAAAAAAAATATCCCTCCGCCTTCCTCTCCTCTCATCTTCTCACAATCACTGGACCAACAAATCAAACCAGTGAACTAGCAATTCAAACCAGTGAACCTACAATTCAAACCAATGAACCACCAATTCAAAATAGTGAACCAGCAATTCAAACCAGTGAATCGTCTATCTATACCAGAGAAAATTATTTTGTATTACGACTAATGATGGCTACTATTAGGATTTTGCATTAAAATATGTATTTAATGGAGAGAGAGAAGATAATTAAAGAGAGCCGTCAAATTAGGTTAGTAATTAGGTGGGTGGTTACAGACATTTAATGGAGAGAGAATCAACCTAATTAGTAAATTAGTAATTTGTCTAAATTAACCTTGTCCCTAAATAGGGACAAGGAGAAAGTCTCCATGATATCCACTCCCGTTCTTGGTCATGTCAGGTCATGTTTTAGTTGGTGGCCTCTCTCCCATTGAGATTATCAAACAGTGCATTCGTGCTTGTGAGAAAAAGCTGCAGATCATTGCCACCCGAGGAGTGCTTGGATTACTGTGGCGCAGCATGCTCAGATCTTTTCCCAAGAGTAGCTTCTGATGTTAATAGATCTCAAGAAATTGCATCCATAATGGTTTAAATTAAACTCCTTTGCTTGATTGGAGATGTATCACTTTAATAAATGTCTTCTCTCCGAAAATGTTTTTGGTTGTAATCAACCGTATAATTAACATCAAAGGATAGATGCGGACTTGACATTTTATCTTTATTCTATATTCTCTACATTTTTCTTCCCTTTACAAGTTTTACTGAATTTTGTTTTTAAGTTAATATTTTTTTATTGATTGTAACTGAGCTACAAGATTTAGAAAGTTAGAGAAAATATAAGGAATAACAATATTTTTTTAAATTTTGGTTTTAATTTATAGGTCGGTTGATTTTTTAATAGGGTCAATTTTTAATTTATTAATCACATATATTAAAAATAAATCTAGTTATTAAAAAAAATTAAGTCCTAATTAAGTGAAGACAATTGCCTTGCAAATCACCACCTCCCTTCGCCCATTTTAAGGTTATATTCTAAAATCTAAAAATGAGATAAGAGATGTCATTACGAAGGATACTTGAATACCGATTCTTAAAAATTTCTAGACAAAAAATTAGATTTTGGTTACAATGATCCAACATTATGTTTGACCAATACAATCCAGACATGATAATTACTTTTTTTGAAAGCTATTTCCCGGTTTGATGAAGTAACATTAAAAATATATTAAATTTATTATTCTAAATAAGTATCAGGACGGTGCTGGAATAAAAAAGACCGGGGTAGTATAGTAACTGAAAAAAGGGCTAGACTCAATAGTGTGAAAGGTAAAAAAATTATTGCGTGTGTAAATAGAAAGAATAAGATGACTCGTACTTTATTTATCTAGAAAAAGGACTAACGAGTGTTGTCACATAATTTTTTATTATTATAATTGGTTTTAAATATTATCATTACATTATTTAATATAATTAGATAAATATTTTTTTATAATTAAGAAAATATTTAATATAATTGACTATTCAACATATTTGAATAAATTATTAGATATAATTGAGTAAATTATTTGATATAATCAGATAAATTATTTTAAACGAGATAAATTATAAGTGATTTTAAACATTTGAACGTATCAGAACGAACCACTCGAACATATCACAGCGAACAACTCGAACACATCGGAAGGAACCACTCAAATATATCGGAGCGAACAACTTGAACATATCGGAGAAAATCACTCGAACATATCGGAGCGAATCACTCGAACATATCGGAATGAACCACTCCAATATATTGGTGCGAACTACTCGAACATATCGGCAGGAACTACTCGAACATATCGGAAGGAACCACTCAAATAAATGAGAGCGAATTACTCAAACATATCGGAGTGAACCACTCGAACATATCAGAGTGAACAACTCGAACATATGGGAGCAAACCAGTCGAACATATCAGAGCGAATCACTCAAACATATCAAAAGGAACCACTCGAATATATGAGAGTAAACCACTCGAACATATCAGAAGGAACCACTCGAACATATCAGATAGAATCACTCGAACATATCGGAGCAAACTATTCAAACATATTGGATAGAACTACTCGAACATATCGGAGCGAACCAATCGAACATATCAGAGCAAACCACTCGAACATATCAGAATAAGCTAGTCGGGGTTGGATTCGGTCCTGGACATTAAAATTAGTCAAGGACTGTTCTGGATATTTAAACAGGGGTGCACGGATCGAGTGATTTTTTTAAGAAGATCGAGTGGTTTTTTCAAGTAGAATGAGTGGTTTTTTCAAGTGGATAGAGTGGGACTAGATTCAGTCCTGGAGAGATAAATGAGTCTAGGACGTCTTGGAAGAGAAAAGGGAGGTGGGGCAAGCTGGTTTTCTTAGTACGTTCAAGTAGTTTTCTTAGTACGTTCAAGTGGTTTTCTTAGTATGTTCAACTGATTTTCTTAGTATGTTCAATTGGTTTTCAGAGTATGTTCAAGTGGTTTTGCCAAGTATGTTCAAGTGGTTTTCTTAGTATATTCAATTAGTTTTGAAAGTATGTTCAAGTGGTTTTGCCAAGTATGTTCAAGTAATTTTCTTAGTACGTTCAAGTAGTTTTCTTAGTACATTCAAGTGATTTTCTTAGTACATTCAAGTAGTTTTTTTAGTATTTTCAACTGGTTTTCTTAGTATGTTCAACTGGTTTTCTCAGTATGTTACCAATTAATGTTTAAGTGATTTTCTTAGTACGTTCAAGTAGTTTTCTTATTATATTCAAGTAGTTTTGAGAATATATTAATTAATATTTGGTAATTAATCAGTAACTAATGATAACTAATTAATAATAATCATGGTATTTTTTTAAATAAAAATTAAAAATTAATTATTCATACAAACAGAAAAAGGAGACAAAAGAAAAGTAAGAGGAGAGAAAAAGAAAGAAAAGTGTGCATGAAGGGTTTCTTAAATACTCCAGGATAGTCCTAGACATGGGATTCCAGGACGGAATCGCGTCCCGGATAAAGTGGTTTTTTTCAAAATCATTTGAACATATTAGGTAAAACCACTTGAACATACTTGGTTTTTTAAAGATCGAGTGATTTTTTCAAGTAGATCAAGTGGTTTTTTCAAAACTACTTGAACATACTTGGCAAAACCACTTGATCCGCACGCCCTCCCTCTTTTTGAGTAGTTTTTTCAAGTGGATCGAGTGGTTTTTCGAAAATCACTTGAACATACTAGGTAAAACCACTTGAACATACTAGGCAAAACCACTTGAACATACTTGACAAAACCACTTGAATCGTGCTGGATCGAGTGGTTTCTTCAAGCAGATCGAGTGGTTTTTTCATCGGAGCAAACCACTCGAACATATTGGAGCAAACCACTCGAACATATCGGATAGAACCACTCGAACATATCGGAGCAAACCACTCGAACATATCAGGGCGAATTACTCGAACATATCAGAGCAAACTAGTCGGGATTGGATTCGGTCCTGGATGTTAAAATTAGTCCAGGTTTGTTTTGCATATTTAAAGAGGAGCGCACAAATCGAGTGATTTTTTCAAGAAGATCGAGTAATTTTTTCAAGTGGATAGAGTAGTTTTTTCAAAACTACTTGAACATACTTGGCAAAATTACTTGAACATACTTGGTTTTTTCAAGGATCGAGTGGTTTTTTCAATTGAATCAAGTGGTTTTTTCACTTGAACATACTTGGCAAAACCACTTGATCTGCATGCCCTCCCTCTTTTTGAGTGGTTTTTTCAAATGGATCGATTGGTTTTTTCACGTGGATCGATTGGTTTTTTAAAAACAACTTGAACATACTAGACAAAACCACTTAAACAACTTGGCAAAACCACTTGACTCGTGTTGGATCGAGTGGTTTTTTCAAGCAGATCGAGTGGTTTTTTTCAAAACCACTTGAACATGCTTGGAAAAATCACTCGATCCGCGCGTCCTCCCTCTTTTAAATTTGTCCAAGACTGTCTTGGAAATTTTTTCCAGGACCGAATCCGATCTCAAACCACTTGAATATATCAGAGCAAACTACTCGAACATATCAGAGCAAGTCACTCGAACATATTAGAGCAAAACACTCGAACATATCGGAGCGAACTACTTGAACATATCAGAGCGAACCACTCGAATATATCAGAACAAACCGCTCAAATATATCAGAGAGAACCACTCGAACATATCAAAGTAAACTACTCAAAAATATTAGAGCGAACTATTTGAATATATCGGAGCGAACCACTCGAATATATCTGAGCAACTCACTCGAATATCAGAGAATTTTATTACAGATTAAACTTCATTTTATAACATGTGTTTTTTGACACTACCGAATGATCAAAGTTTGTTTAACTAAACAAATAAGTGATATCAGCTATTTTATGAACATGTGTTTTTGTGTGTGATGCAACATTATTAATTTTATTCACATATTATTAGTTCTATGCAAATTTAACGAGTTTGTTCATATTTCTTTCAAAATTAGTGAAATTATCATGTCACATTAGTAAAAGATATTTAAAAAAAATTGGTTGACATTTATCAAGGTAGGTGCAAAACTGAGCATGAAACAACAGTAGAGGCAACACCAACCAACCAATTGAGAAGCTCAACAGTATAACATTTATTCAAATAATTAACCAATAAAGGGCACTAGTACGAATACAAAAGAAGAAGTCACCAAACTTGTCTAGCTCAATGACAAAAGCATAAGAAAAAGAACCAGAAAGAATAAATCGTCCACAAGACAACGACCTCCCCTCAAAACTCAAGAGTGGCCAAAGCTAGTAACAACTGGAATCACAATCAGAAGAACAATCAGCAACAGAAGAATCACACCAATGAACATACACTTCCTGCTACTCCTCTCTGGTAATTCTTAGCATTACATCCATCTTCGCAGGGTAAGACAAGTTTTCTATTCTGGCTAACATTAATTCAAAATTATTGGAAATAGCCTGAATCTTTTGTCTTCTTCGATAGCTAATCCGGATATTTTCGAAAGCCTTGTACTCAATTGTGTTCTATAATGCGTAGTTGATTGTTCATCACTGGATCCTCATCGCTGACGTGGCTTAAAACTCCCATCCTATTATCTCATAGCTAGAGGAATTGCATACCAAGCAAAACACACGAAAACTTAAACTAAATGACATGGCCAGCTCAATCGGACGACTCACGTTTCCGATTCCTTCCACTCCCAAACACCTTCAAAACACAGAGACCCTACCGTCGCTTCTAATCTCCTACCCGCAGGTCCACAACATCAAACCCTAGTCCCTCCAATGGCCACAATTTCTGTGTCAATGTCTTACCCTCTGGGCTTGTCCCGTAATCAATCCGGCTAGGGTTTTTGAACCCGTCAAGGATCTCAACGGTGGCCGACCGAAACTCCTCTGGAAGGATCCTTAGCATAAGTTGTTAGCATCGTGGGTCAATCGCTCGTGCCAGGTACAACAAGCGACGTTGCCTTAGCGGGAGGACATCTGGGCCGGGTCGGACAGCTCTTGGAGGATCGACACAATGGAGGATACGGAGGGGGCACACGTGACAGTTGTCGAAGATCTTCCTTGTGCGGGCGAATACGAAAGTGCGAGAATGAAGCCACTAGAAAAGGGAGAGAGAGGAAGAGAGTGAAAAGGAGAAAGGGGAGAGAGAGAGAGAGAAAACGTGATGGATGAGGAGAGGGAGAGACGAAAAAGACTAAAATACCCTGCCTTATTATTGGATCAATTTTTTTTTATTAGACTTGATCCAACGTCTTAGCTCCACTCCAGAATAGTCCTGGTATGTTTTACACATCCAGGACCAAATCCATTCCCGTTAGGTTCGACTGAATCTAAATGTTTAGGATCAGTACATTTTGGATTGCTAAAAAACAATCTGTGAGAAAAGGGCAGGCAACATTTTTATGTTTGAAAACTTTAATTAATAGTAGTTGCGTTGACATACATAAACACATATTCAAGTGTATAATTTTATTCGGAAAACGAGTTTGTGACTTTATACTTTATTAAATTTATACGATAAAACCCAAACATGAAAAAAGAATATTTGAGCGTTAATGTCGCTAAAGCAAAATTCTACACATAGCACCCTACTACATGTAGACCGCCCAATTCCTTCGATATTTATGATGAAATTTACCCAAAAAGATAATTGCATTGTTTATCTCTCTCGGCAAACTATCCTTTATCCATTGCTAAATTAAAAGGTCCAGATACATTGATATTGGATACGACCACCTTATCTATTATCGCTCGAAAGAATAAGATATATGAATGAAGCTCGCTTTGCGTACCGTATCATCTGTTAGTATATATATGTCCTATAGACAATTGTAATAATGATATTATATACAATCATATTCAGTTGTAATATTAATTTGATTAATAATATTTGGCATTACATAAAATGAATATATTATTTGATTGTTTGCATATACTCATATTTATGTTCCCATGAACTTATGTTGTTATTGAGAATGTGAGATCTCAGATAATAGTAAACATAGTTCTTAAATAGCCCCAAACAATGATCATCGAGAATGGGATATCGATGATACAATGGAGATTGGTGTGCGATCTGCATCATATTCTTAGAGGATGTAGTGGTTCTCACAACTACGAGATACTAGGTATTTCATGATGGATGCACAGATACTTTCGAGAGTATTGGTATACCCGACCGAGAAACCGTTTGGTGTATTCTATTTATGTGTCTACGGTGATATCGGATTGTGGGGTAGTGAAGTAGTCCTTTGACTTGAGGTCAATACGCACGACATGTACGGAGTGGTGGACCTTAACCATGACCGACGCTTGCACTCCTAACGGAGTAGATATGGCATGTGTTAGGCACATCACGAAGTATATATGCGTGGTAGTTGAGCCAAGAATAGGATTCATTCCTCGAATAGACTTGGAGAGAATACTTGTCTTCTCATAGCTAATTGGATCAATAGTCATTGGCCAATGCACGTCATTTTAGAAAGGTGTCTAAAAGTGACAACATGATCAATTAACAGAATGAGATAATATGATTAAGTTATTAGATCAGACACGTAATCATGTTCTAGACTTAATCAAGTATTCGTGAATGAAAGGACCGTACCACTATGAGCTTCACATTACAGGTAGTTGTAGTATCCTCGCAACGTACCTTATATATTGAGATAGTCTGGTTTATTGTCTAGGGTTATACTAAGACCGTTAGTTTGACTAAGCGCTCGATATATAAGGGCCTATGGGTCACACAACACTAGTATTAGTTACGAATTAAAGTTGGATAAATTAAATATTGATTTGATCAAGGATATTTAATTTATAGAGAAATGTTGAAATTCTATTAGATAGAATTATATTTAAAATAAATGGGATTTAATTAAATAAAATATAATATATGTATATTTAATTAAATTAGATTTAATTAAATAGTACATATACATATAGAATTATATTTAAATAAATGGGATTTAAATAAATATAATATATGTATATTTAATTAAATTAGATTTAATTAAATAGTACATATACATATAGAATTATATTTTAAATAAATGGGATTTAATTAAATGTAATTATATGTATATTTAATTAAGTTAGATTTAATTAAATAGTAAATATTCATATATATAATCATGGTTGGACCATATTGGTTGGTCCATATTGGTTGGACCATAAGAGTTGGACCATATTGGTTGGACCATGTCGGTTGGTCCATGTTGGTTGGACCATAATGGTTGAACCATGTTTGGTCCAAGCATTGATTAATAAAATTGGTTTAACGAAAAGGGGAAGGAGGAATCGTAAGCGCTTACGTTTTCCTCTCCTTCCCTTTTAAGATATTTTGATTAATCAATTAATTAATTAATTGATTAATTAATAAAACCAACTTTATTTTTCACTATATATATGGCTATTCGTTTTAGTTTGAAAACGTACCAAAACACAACAGAGAATTAGATTCTCAGACATTTCTCTAGAAATATTTTCGTTAAGAATTGTCCTAGCAAATTCTTCAAAAATATCGACTAGTAAAGTTCGTAGATTATTTACTACGTGGATACCATAGTAGAGGAACTGCTCAACGACAGAGATTTGGTCACGAAGAATTTCAAGCATCAAATCACTGTGAGCTATCTCTGACTATTTAATTATCGCAAATTAAATTCTGTAATTTATATACAAGTCATGTCAGATTAATTTTGTTGGTTAAAATTTAGAATTTTAAATTCCGTTGCGTAATACTTTTAGTATATTTTTCGTAAAAATCCAACAATTGGTATCAGAGCTAGGCTGAATTATGACTGTATACATAATAATTTGTGATAATTAGTAATATATGTTTCGAATATATATTAATTAATTAATTAAAAAATAATAATTAATTAATGAAAAACTGGGTTTTGAATTATTTTTAAAATTGAAAGGGTAAAATTGTCTTTTCACCTTTTGAAATTAAAAAAAACGGAAAATCGTTTTTTGAAACTAACGATCCCGTCCAAGGCCGAGGCCGCCACGGGCGGCCTACTGGGGATCGGAGACCACCGTCGAGCTCGGCTCGACGAGTGGAGCACGTTGGTACCAGAGGTGACCGCTGGTTGGTCGGGATTGAGAAGTTCTCGCCGGAGAAAACTCGACCGACGAGCACCGAAGCGGGCAAGAGGTTCGCCTTGTCCTAGGGAATCGATTCATGCCGTTGGTTGAGCTCGGAACAGCTGCGATCAAACGTTTCGAACTTCGAATCGGAAAACTTTTCCGTCAGCTTTCGAAGCTGATCACAACTTCGACGCGCCACGAATCGGAAAATTGAAGGAACCATTGGGTTTGTCTCGTCGCGGGCTTCGTCTTGGTGCCGGCGGTGAACGCCGGCGAGGCGCAGATCGGAAAACCCCAAATTTGGGTACTGGAGGACTATTTTGAAATATGCCAGGGACTGGCCATTGAAAATTTGAAGTTCTTCGGGGGCCTCCGTGCAAATCCAAGTATTTGGAAATTGCAAGTTGGTCCCCGGCGGTTTTCTAAAATTTACCATTGGACAAATTACAATTTGGTCACTGGTAGTTTTTCAGAAATTTCAATTTAGTCCCTGCAATAATCTGAAATTTTTCCGTAGCTGGTAAATTTCAATTGGGTCACTGATGATTTTGGAAATTATTCGGTTTGGTCCCTGATTAATTAAAAAGGATTTTTTCATAATTTTGCCACCTAGTTAATTACATTTTGGTCCTCGGAACTTTCTGATTTTTTCAGTTTGGTCCTCGGATGTTTTATGTAATTTTCTGATTATGGAAAATTACATTTAGATCCTTAAATTAATTCTAAAATTACAATAAAGTCCTTAAAATTAATTTTGAATTAATTATAATTAGGTCTTTATGCTAAATTGAATTAGATTCAAATGTATGTTTACATTTATTCTCTAAGTATGACTTATAAATATTATGTAAAATATGCATAGACCTTGTTTTGAACAAATAAAATGTTCCTCAAACTTAAATATGGTTTTCGTTTAGAATGAATGATGTCTTCCATCACAATTAAGAGAAACCGAGATTTCGCTCTAAAGTATTTAAGACCAAAATCTTTTGCTTGGAATTACGTCTTATGGAACTCTTATAGGGACATGTAAATGTTGTCGTGTGATGGTTGTAAGCCACCTGAAATTATTTCACTCGCCAAAGCAAGGAAATAACTAGGGGACATCAACTGGACTTGGTCCAATAACTAGGAATTGTATGAACTACAATTGGTTTAGAGACCTACCAGTTATGCTATTATAATCACCAGCCAAAGCAGGGGTTGTAATAGTAGGAATGTGGATCCTAGTCCATTAAAATTTATAATAGATATAAATTCGTATTCTTCCGATGAGGTCGTTGAATATGTGAAAATAATGGAGACAAAATATGAAGCTCGCTTTGCGTACCGTATCATCAAAGTGCCAGATTTCATTGATTTCTGTTGGAACCCAAAAATATTTGTAATGCCCCGTGATTAGATCGACTGGCTTCACTGTACCAACACGGGTCTTTTCAACGTGCTTTGTCCTCACTCGCACGCACCCTGGGAAACTTCCCAGGAGGTCACCCATCCTGATCCTACTCTCGGCCAAACGCATTTAACCTTGGAGTTCTTTCAGGATGTGTGCCCGAAAAGAAGGTGCACCTTGTTGGTATGGATAGTAACAATCAAATCACTTAAGCCTTTTACACAATTCATATACGGGATATCACAATATTTTCCCACAACAATTTCGTATAGTACTCACTGCTCGTATTTTATGGAGAAGCATCATGTTGGGTCTCTCCCTACTCAAGACAGGGTTGGAATGGAGAGTTGGCAATGGGGAGGAAATAAATGTTTGGTGGGACTCTTGGCTACCGGATTCTCCCTTGGGACATCCTCGATATCTATTTCCGGGTGCTGATCAAGTGCAAAAGGTCTCAGAACTATGGGATCATTCTACCTCTTCATGGAACGAAAGCCTCTTGAGTACGTTATTTTCAGAAGAGGATAGTGCCAGGATTTGGACGATTGGGCACAGTTCCCGCAACCCGAAAGACATTATAAGATGGAAGTTTACGGAGGACGGGAATTACAGTGTCAAATCCGGGTATTATACTGACATTACGACGGAAAGGATTAGTCCAAGGCAGGCTGCACCTTCGGTTCCGAGACCCACAGTATGGAACACATGTTGGCGTTTGAAAGGCCCTCCTAGGCTACGAAACTTTCTTTGGAGGTTTTTGGACAATAATATTCCGGTGAGAGAGAACTTGAAGAAGCGTGGTATCCTTGACGAAACCATTTGCCTATTCTGCCAGTCAACTTCCAAGACTACAGAACACCTTTTTATTGAGTGCCCAACCACCAAGGGACTGCTTCAGAGCGTGGGAATTCAGCCAGAACTAAAAAGCCTTCCTTCCTTTTCGCTGGCATGGGTAGATTTGGTAACCGAGAAGGGAGATGAGATACAGGAGGCAGATTAATTGCGGCGCTATGGGGTGTGTGGAAAATAAGAAATAAGAGGATTTTCAATGCTCCTGACAATGGCGATTTAAATCAAGAGATGAAATCGGCAATAGGATACTATGAAGATTATGTGAAAGCTGTTGCGAAGGATTCAAATCCGGGCTCTATTTCTTCTCACAAGTGGTCTCCTCCGCAATATGGGTTCATTAAGATAAACACGGATGCAGGTGTAAACTAACAACTCAGGAGGACAGATTAGTGCTCTGGCTAGGGACGACATGGGAAGATTTATCCAATCGGCAGTCAAGCAGGTTCCTAATGTTACCCATCCTAAGATGTTAGAGGGGTATGGAATCCTTTTTGGTCTTTAGTTAGCCATTGAACTTTCCTGCTCTCATGTGGTGATAGAGTCCGATTGCCAACCGCTGGTGGTAGCTCTTCAAACGGGACGAAGAAACAGAAGTGATCTTGACATCCTAGTTGAAGAATGCCTAGAAGTAGCTAAAGCCCTTGAGGTAGTCCACTTTAGTTTCACCCTTCGCGCTGCGAATACCCCGGCACATATGTTATCGAAAATGTTAGGTCCCTTGTCTGAGGTTGCTCGCTACTTTTCTGTACTCCCTGCCGATGTAGTTGCAGCAATGGAACTGGATGTAACAGCAGTATCTTCTTGATTGAATGAAAGCTATCTATTTTCACTCCAAAAAAAAAAAAACAGATATTGTAACTTAAATTTATATTTGAAATTTAATAATTTGTTATCGTATATTATTTCAAGCACATATGTTGGGAATTTGCACTTGTATTTTCTTCCTAGTTAATCACATCAAAACGTCATTCAATATAAAACTAAAACTTTCTTTTTCGTGCTTATAGTTAGTCTATTTTTTTGGTAGTTTGTTTATTTATATTGTTAAAAGGCACCATTTTATTTGGTCCAGTATGTATAATGATTATAAAGGTCTAAAAAAATTGGGTATTTTTTAAAACATTGGAAAAAATAATAAAACTTTTCAAAAAGATTGATGTTAGTTTCCGATATCAAAAAGGATTGTAATTCGACCTAACTTAGAACACCGCAATTCTCCGGCCTTCGATGGACAACGGATTAATTTAATAATTAATCAAATTTTTATATAAAGAGACTTTATATAGCGAATAGGACACTATAAGTCTTCAGTTTGAGTTTAGGGTTTTGGCTTGGAATATATCATCCTAGGGAGATCACAATGGCACTCAATCCTCTATATGTTCCAAACAGTGAGGCAACAAAAGAAGTGTTTCTTGGCTTAGACCAGTTCATATTGATAGAAATTCTATGTCGTCTCCCATCGACAAAGCATGTATTCCAGTGTAAGTGCGTCTCCAAGCAGTGGAACTCCTTAATCTCCGACAATTATTTTATTCATCGGTTTATTGATCACCATTGTAAGAGTTATGGAACCAACTTCAACATCAACAAGCTGTGCATGTTCTACAACGGTTCTGCTGAAGAACGTGTTTCCATCAAGAATCGTCCTTATAGAGTTGAGAGCTCATTCGATGATCTGTTAGTGTGTTACGATATGAGATCGATGACTTATTGCATTCTGAATTCTTTCACTAGTGAACACATTGAACTTCCCTCGCATGATCCAGATGTTTCTTGTCTTAGTCCTCGTCGGTTTGATCAAGTGGGTTTTGTTTGTGAACCCTTCTACACACACCGTGGGAGACAAAGCCATGTCAATCCCAAGTATCGGTATAGAGTTGTTGGTATAATGGATTATTTCCACAACTTTCCTTTACATTTTAGTATTAGGATATATTGTTCCGAAACAAGACAATGGAGTGTACTAACAGGCTTGGAGAAACTCAGCTATGGATGTGGTTCTAATGTGGTGGCACATGGAGGAAAACTCTATTGGTACAATTTCGAAAAGAGAGTTGTCGTCTATGATCCATTTTCTGAAGTAAGCCAACCGTGCTTTGATTCACTCGGCTTCGACATATCTCCGATTTCGTATAGCTGTATTCGGTTGGCAGAATCACAAGGGTCCCTCTTTTTGATAGAAATCACGGAACAAAATCTTCTTGGACTTGTGTCCGTATGGAAGTTAAAAGAAGAACGTGGCAATGGTGAGGGTTTTCATTTTGAACGTAAGGTGATGATAAACCATATCACCTCCAAAGGTACGCCAAACTTCATCCGCCAACTAATAGACTATGTCCGGCTCCCGCGAGTTTTAGGCGTCCACTCGAGCAATCGGGATATCATCTTTTTGGGCTACCCCAAGTCTGGTTTTTCAACTTTTGTTGTGTCTTTCAATTTGAGCTCCATGGAATTGCTAGTAGTTGGAGAACTTCAATGGACTTATGATATTCATTTTCCGTCTCATCGGTTGGGCGTCGTCCAAGCTTCTTTGCCTTGGTGGCCTACGCCGGTCCACTAAATTGAGTTGTTTGGTAATTGATTAGGTCGTAGGTAATTGCTTGAGGATTTTTGCTTAGGTCGTAGGTATTACGTTTGTTTGTTGCTCCTTTTTTTTCTAATATTACCATTCAGTTACATGTTTGTTCTCACAGACTAGAATGAATTAATACGAAAATTTGATTTAAATTTTGTAGTAGTCATTTTTATACTAATATTGTACCAGTCAAGAATTAAACGCGGATGAAATGGAAGGAGGAGGAGGAGAAGTGGATGAATAGACTTGATCAAATATGCTCAAGCCTAGCTGAGGAATTCATACAAAATCCGACTCCACAACAGGAAACTGAATTCTTGATTTATAAAAATTCGTGACAAATCTTAACAACCTTGTTAGATAGTACTTCACAAGATACGTGTCTACCTAATAAACACTTGGAGATGACTCTCAATTTGAACCAAAAACCAATTTGAATAAACGTTATACCAAACTAAAATCATGTTAGATTCTTAATATTAATAATAATCCAACATGGTTAAAGTACATTGGTTGGTGGAGCTCTCATCGTCTTTGGAAATTAAAGAACTTAATCGACATGGTGAAGGTGAATGCAAAAACAGCTGCAAATGCCAAAACCACAAAAGCAACTACTCCTAAGAATTCATGCTCGAAACCGTAGTAACTCCTCAGGAAACCTTTCACTGTTTCTCCTGTCTCGATTCTGTCCTCGACGTCTCCGAACTGCGAAACGACCAGTCCGTAGAGTGTCCAACCGACAGGAGATAACCAAGAGTACCATCTCGACCAGACCGGCATTTTCTGTTACAATACCGAATAGACCAACATTAGTCATTGATCAACAAATATACAGATTTTTGACACGAATTGACAAGTTGCTTACAGGTCTTGGTATGATGAATCCGGAGAAGATGTTCCACAGCGAATAAATTGCTAATGAGAGTATGGATGCAATGTGTTGGTTCGGGGTCGCAGCGACAGCCATCATTCCATAGAAGGTGAAATAGAGCAAGGAGAATAAGACGATGAACAAGTACCAAAGTAACTTGGCAACATTCCATTCGAGTCCCACCATCGAGTAGACTATGAAACCATAGACCAATGCTTGCACCAATACATAGGGGACCTCGATGAAGGCCTGGAAGACAGAAGTGAGCAGTCCCTTCCTAAGGCATATTGTAACCTCAACAAAATGGACAAGTAGTTACCTGGGCCATGGCATAAGGCAGTGGCGAGTACATTCCCGCAGCTTTCTCTCTATAAAAGACAGTTCTCTCAATGGCCACTACTGGTTGGACTGCCGATACATTCTGGAGGCCGAGGAATATCATTGCAGCGTACATTGAGCCCATTGCATTGAACAAATCTTGTCTCTTTTCTCTACGAAGTGACTCCAAAATGATTATCTTGCAGAAGCTAAGCTTGTAAAGTTTTAACAATGTAGTGGTAGTCTTGAAAACTTACATCTTAGAGCCAAGTCTCCAGAACATGGTACCGACAAACAAGGCAACGACTGTTGTGAAGAGCAATCTAACAGCTGCGTACTGAGGATTCCGCCAATATGACAAGTTTTGCTTCCACAGGCAAGCCATATATTGGGTCCAAAATGTCTGAGTGTACATTGTCGAGAAATGGAGTTCCTTCGAATCCGGAGGAGGAGTGCTCAATTCCTTGATCAGCGCTTTATTTCTCCTGAGAAAATGTTTGGATTGTAGTTGTCAGGTCTGCTCTGGTAGTTATTCCACAAAAAAAAAAGGTTTACTATTGCAGCACATATGTCAATACATCCGATATTACTATCTAACCAAGAAGGTTTCATATTGCAGATGTTGCTTTTAGCATGCTCGATACCTGTACAATGCCGAATTTTTGTAGATCTCAGTGAAATCAACTCCGAAAGTTGATTCTTGGGATGCATTGGTTACCTCCAACATCCAGGTAGCTGGATTGTAACCATCTTTAATTGTAGGAACTCCTTCAATGCCCTGAATATAAGACCGATGAACAGGTAATATCAATTGTGGCTTGAAGGTAAACAAGTTCTTTGTCTTGCCGGTGGGCAGTCCATGATATGTACCTCAAAGTATTCGATCAACTGGCTAGAGTGGTGACCCAACGGCCCCACATATAACTCGTATCCTCCACGCTTTAGCAAGAATAGCTGCAATGGAAGTTGTACTCATAGTCATCGTCATCATTTTCAATGGATTCTTAAACACAGATTCTTACATTAACAGTCTTACATTACTCACCTCATCAAAAGATTCAAATATGTCGATGCTTGGTTGATGGATAGTGCAGACGACCGTTCTTCCGGTGTCTACAGTGTTTCTGACGGTTCTCATGACAATGGCAGCAGCTCGAGCATCTAAACCCGAAGTAGGCTCGTCCATGAATATTATGGAAGGGTTAGCCACCAGCTCAACCGCTATGGTTAAGCGTTTGCGCTGCTCTGTTGAAAGGCCACTCACACCTGGTAAGCCCACCAATGCTTGCCTGAGCAAGGTCAGCTCAACCAACTCCATCACTTCTTCAACAAACCGCTGTACAACAAATTTAGAGAAAATATATTGAGAAAAAGACAGTACGTGGTTAGATAGATGAAGAAGATGAAAATGGATACCATTCTAGTTTCATTGCTCAGTTCTGATGGCAGGCGTAGCCATGCTGAGTAGACCAAGGACTCGTAGACGGTAACATGTGGGGAATGAATGTCGTTTTGCTCACAGTATCCAGAGATTCTCGCAAAGGTCTGTTGCTTTTTAAGATAACCGGAAATGGTGATGTTTCCTTCAATGTAACCACCGGTTTTCCTGCCGGCTAGGACATCCATCAAAGTTGTTTTACCAGCACCACTAACTCCCATTAGAGCTGTAAGAACGCCTGGCCTGAATGAACCACTCACACCATTGAGAAGCACCAATTTATCTTCTGCAACTCCCTGATTCTTCATTTCCTGTTTGTGGTAATTATGCACTATTTACTTCCAATGTCCATGAAACAAATCAAACAGAACTTTTATTAACTAAAACATACCTGTGGCATGTCAACCGAATAGAAAATCTCGTCGAAGGTAATAGAATGTGGTTCAAACGGAAGGATTATTCCTCTTCTGCGGTGATGATTGCCGTTGGCGACGTCATCTGCTTGTACTCTTGACATGGAAGACCGACTATGTTCTGAGATCAATTTGAATATAATAAGTTCCAGGTAGGTGTTATTCGAGAATGCATATAACATATGCTTATGATCATTACTAAACTACCTTCACGTTTTTGTAGGCTGCTTATCTGGTTGGACAACTGAACAGTGATTTGATTTGCATCTTCATTTTTGTTGCTAGAATTTTTGGATACGATAGCTTGATGCTTTTGAAATGCTGCATAACATAACTTGCTCAATCCATAGCATAAAGGTTCATTAAAAATAGAAGAAGAGAGTTCATCAGGTACAAAAATTTACGTTTCAGAATGATGAGAGCCATAGTGTAACTGAAGTTGAATAGCACCACGAAACCAGCCAACGCCCCAAGTCCAATCCAAAACCACTTAGGATCGGTAACGAATCCACGAGATTTCAGAACTTGAACACCAAGCGGAACTGTCGAGTTTGGAGGAATCTTTTGAGAGGAAAAGAAACAACTCAGTTGCCAGCTCCTATGTAACCAAATCATTAAGGAAGGGAGAAGGATAGAAAAGGCAAATTCAGAATATTACCTGACTCCAACTACTTGAAGTGAACTCATTAACGACTATAGCGTTTTGCGCATACATTAACGGTGACACCCAGTAGCCCCACACCCACCACTTCTTGATGTTAGCTGCAGATGGATCATAAGAGAGGATTAAAATACCTTACAGGTTTCACAAAATGAGAAGAAAGAAAAAAAATGCTATAAGTTGCTATTTGATCCTACCATGTGACAGGACAAATCCACTAAGTGCAACGAGCATGAGCAGAGCAAATGTGCCAAAAGTGTTGGCCACAATCATAGTTCTTCCTGCTGCAGCTATGAACCGAAACAAAGACGAAGACATCTGACTAACAGCAGCAAGCAAAAGGTAGTGCTTGAAAAACCTGTAATGGAATACTACTTCATTATCAGTTGAAATTCAACGAAATTCTTAGGAGCTAAATGCGAAGCTTAGCATTTTTACCGTCCAACACTCGGATCATAGCCGATCGCATAATAAGTGATGGAAACCCAAATACCAACTTCCACAAGGGTGATTGGTACTTTGAGAATCATTGGTGGGAGAGAATAAGCCCATGAAGGAAAGAACAAGAGGTCCCTCTGCTTGTAGAACACGGGAAGCTTCATGACGGTCATGGAAATCTCAGCCACGCCGTTGAACATGATGAAGATGACAGAGTAAAACAATGCACCAACAAAGATTCCGCCATCTGGAACTGAACTTTTATGCATATGCGTCCGGAGAAAGAGTGTCATAGCAACCATTGCCATTATGGCTAGCTGGGACAACCAAGAACAGGAACATATATCAGGCTGTCTGCGAGGTCATTTGTCAAACAAATTAACAAAGTAACCAAAATGAATTCCTACCTGGGTTAGCTTGAAAGTGTAAACAAACGAATTCCTCTTCATAAGCAACAGCTCTCGACAGAAGCATGCCTTGAGAAGCTCCCATTTTCCAGTTCCAAACTTCTGAGTTGTCAAAGCAGCAGGATGACTCTTCGTTTTGTTGAATGGAACCGAAAGATGACTTGACATACTCCTTCCCACATGGAATGACTGAAATTCCTTTGCAAAGTCCTTAACAGGAATGAATCTGTAAGGCTCATCTCCCCTTGCCCAATACTGTTCCTGATCCTTGTACGATGTCACCTGCATTCCCCACAATAATTGATAAGTCATTGGCAAAAGAAATTTCGGGACAGGTTTCAGCTGTGGTCAATCAAACAATGCTCACTTCTTGCAGAAAGTCCGCAACGCCTTTCCTTTCAGGGCACTTGAACCCCATGAAATCAAAAAATTCAAGGACATGCTCTCTCGGGCCCTGGTACACTATTTGGCCATCCGACAACAGAATAATGTCATCAAAGAGCTCGTAAGTCTCTGGAGCGGGCTGCAGGAGAGATATGAGAGCTGTTCCATTGAAGATGTGATTGGCCTGCTTTATTGAGTTGACAATTTGGTAAGTTGTAGAGCTGTCTAAACCGGTGGAAATCTCATCCATAAACAGCGATTTCGACGGGCCAACCAGCATCTCTCCTGCGAAGATCAACCACACATATATTTGTTAAAGAAAACCATTACTAGTACTAAAGAAGCAAACCGACAGAGACCGTTAATTACCTGTAGTAACACGTTTCTTCTGTCCTCCAGAGATTCCTCTTAGCATGTCATTGCCAACAATTACATCAGCACATACATCCAATCCTAGAATCTGTGCAGATTTTCAATACAAGCACAGGAGATAAGTTTTGCGACTACCAACTAAAAAAACAAACACCTCATATTGGAAATGTCTGAAAGCTTGTTACTACTCTTACTTTGAGATAATAATCAGTGATCACACTAGCCTCTTTGCCTTCTGTCGCTATTGCCTTCATGAAGACGTCAATATCCGGATCAGGCTTAATATTTGCTTCCTTTTCTCTTCGTAACAACTCCGTCAACATCTCTGAGAATGCGGAGGCATCTTCAGCCAAGGACTTCGCAGGTGTTTCAGTTCAGAAAATTAATCAAAGAAACCAATACAGAAAACTATAAATTGTAAAGACTAACCGTATCGGTGACCGATTCCTTGGCATCTAGCAGCAAATTCCAAGGTCTCTCTAACAGTCATTTCTCCCAAATGCAGATCATGTTGGCTGATATATGCAGCATTTCTCTGGGGCACAAACTCATACATCTCATGTCCATTGTAGGTCACCTTACCAGAAACCTTCAACTTCGGATCAAGTTTTCCAGCTAAAGCCAACAAAAGAGTCGTCTTTCCAGAACTTGGAGGACCCAGAAGCAATGTCAACCTACAATAAACATTAAGCTTTAAGAAACCAGAGAGCAAAATTCATAAACAAAACATGACCACCACACTCGTAACTGGCAACGTGGTAATCGCAACAATTAAGAATACGGGCTGGATACAAAGATTCTAACTAACACTTATGATGGCAACAATTACCTTGAAGGCTTAATAACTCCACTAACATCGTTAAGAATGTTAATCTGCTTCTTCCTACTAGGAAGTAGGTGAAGAAAGTTGAGAATTCCCTATCACATTGCAACAAATCAGGTTTAGATCAAAAACCCAAGTACAGAATTATCTTAAATGAATAATTACCTCGGCTACATTGACGTAGAAATTGAAGACAGTGGGCAGAGCCCTATTCCCTGTGTGACCCTTTGCTTCAACGTTTAGATGATCAAATCGGACCTCAATTGTTGGGAGCACAATCCCAACTCTGCAATTCCCACACCAAAGATTAACATTATCATTATCGTTTTCATTATCATTATCATTATTGAGTCGTCCCTAAAATAAAACCCGAAAATGTTCCACTCCGTATGAAAACAAAATCTTCCATGGTTCCACCTCTGACCATCTGAACACTGACCGAGAGAAACATGTAGTCGGGGAACAACACAAATGGCAATTACATGTTACTTTTCTAGAACGCTATTGTTTAACGATCTTGTACTAGTTTTTTATTTCAAGGTCTTCGTTAAGAATGTTATGGTCCTTTTTTTAAAAGATAAATGTTATGGTCGTATTTTGTCTATTTGCACGCTAGTTCTATGTGACTTTAAAATGTTCAATTAAGTGAGAAAAATTTCTCAAACTAGCACTCTTGTACATTTTTTCTATACAAAACTACTGGTATGCGTCATGAAATCAAAATAAATCAAAAAATTATGTAAATATTAGGAAATGAGTTTTTGTTTCAATTATTTAGACACATTATTTAAAAACAAAGTTGTTTCTTGACTATATACTTCAAGTCCAAAAGTTTTACTTAAATTGTACAACATCAGTTTGAGAAATTTATATCTCTTGGTTGGACATGTTAAATATACGTGGTAATGGTATGTAATATGTGAAATTAAAAATACTAAAGAATATGTTTACATTTTTTATTGAATTTTTTTCCTTAGGCAATTATTTTGGTCTGTGTAAGGTCAGGTGTGTTGTCCATACGGAGCAGAACTTTATTTTATTTCCAAACTTTTTTCCTTCTTTATTCTCAAAAAATTGGGACCATAACAATTTATCTGGAAACGGGGGGGTATAGTAGGAAATAAAAAAATTAAAATGTAAAGTTACAAGGAAAAATTAATTTCATCGTTTAGAAAAAAGAGTGAAAACACAAAATGAATGAAACATTAAATTGGTGAAAAAAAGTGAGAGTAGATTAAACTTTATAACTAATTTTTTAATCTAATTTTGATAAATTTTTTAAAAACAATCTATATTATCTTTATTTTTTCTTTTTTTATTTTCTAACTATTGTCGAAGGAAACATAAAGGAAGACAAAAGAAAAAGAATTTAGTAGTTGTTTAGTTCATAAATCACTATGACGGTCTAATTCGATTTCAAAGTAGTTGATGTTATCAATACAAATGTGAAAAAATGAAAATGAGTCCGAGTTTAAGTTTTTATTGAGAGAATTTGAATCAAAGTATTATTAATAATCCGAGAATTTAAGCCTAACCCACCTAAAGTTTAGGTATTGAAACAAAAAATAGTTGATGTTATATATACCTATCAATACGGCTCTTGAACTTGAACAAGAAACTCTCGTTATCTTGCTCCGCAACTCTCACCAACCTCTCCAAAAGCTCCTTTCTCTCTTGCAGCCCAAGTTGGCCAATGTCAACCTCACTAGCTCCACCTCCCTCCCTCCGTAGCATCCCTTTCCTGAGACGATCGTAAGTCGGCAGCCTCTCGATGGCCGCCCATCTTAGAGCCTCTTCGTCGTCCTCGTCTCGAGTCGATCTCGAGAAAGGACCCTCCACATTAGTCTCCCTCCATGACCCTCCTCCTCTCCTTGCAGTACTTGGAGCTCTGTACAAATCACCACCTTCCATTGTCTTAGTTCAGAAAGGTGACCAAGGCAGTTAAGTTTGTGTTTGTACTTGGGAACTATTTATAGATCACTAAAAGATGGTTGGTAGGAGTCACAGTGTAACTTTGTGTTTTTTTTTAATTTATTGTTCTTGCTGACCCGACCGTGAGTGGTTCCTCTTTATGCCAAAATACAAAGAACAGTTGGATTATTAGTTGGTAGATTTTTCCCAATTCATATTTGAGACTTTTACAGAATGTCCTTTTCTTATGTGGACAACAATTTCTAAGATAAATATTATTTAGATTTTAAAATTTACGAAAAAATAAAATTAAGAGAATTACAAAAATATTAAGCCTTACACGAAAGGGTACCCGTAACTATGTTATATGTATAACCAGTACGCCTTGGCTGGTGCTTACTCGATTGGTCACACTACTTTTTATATTTTATTTGATTTTTTTTATAAAAAGTAATATTATTGATAATAATTAATGAAAATAGTATAAAAAATAAAATTATTAAATTGGTACTACGTAGGACAACAATATCAAGTCACAAAAAAAATTATCCGTGATTAACAAGTGATGAAAAAAAATTGTGACTCAGTCACGAAAAAAACAACCGTGAGTGACTAAGTCACGAATTTTTTTTTATCACTTGGTTATCTCAGTTTTCAAAGTCTAGTCACAGATAAAAATTCAACCACTTGCCTCCTCTTCCCTAACCTCGTCGCCCCTCCCCTCGGGTCCTCCTCAACTGGTGGTCTTATTGGCATCATTGGTCCTCACGGAATTTTGTTCATCACTCGTCGTTGAGTGAGTAAAGTTCCATCTGCTTGTCGATCCTCTTGGAGTGCGCCCATCTATGGTCGTCAATGCCCCTTGTCCTTCGTCGGCAATTCAGATAATTAATTAATTTTACAACAATTTATAACTAATCTTATTAATGAAGTAGTTAAATGTCAACTAGTTAAACTATATTTTAAGTGAATGAATTTATTGATTGTTATAATTAGGTTGATTGTGAATTAGTTATTTCCATTAATTTAGTTAATTAGTGTAGTTCTAAAGTTAATTAGTGTTTATTTTGATAGTATTTTGTTAATTAGGTAGTTTGTGAATTAATAATTAAATAAATTCATTTAATTAGTGTGGTACTAGGTTGATTAGAATTTATTTGATTCTACCTAATTTATATGAAATGCTAATTTTTATTGCTATTGAAATATTTAATGATGGATTTTTGTTATTGAAATATTTAATGATTAGAATTTATTTGATTCTACTAATTTTATCAATTCTTGAGTTTACAAATAATTAAATAAAATTTTATTTACAATCTATCAATGAACATTTCTACTAAAAATATTATAACAACAAAAATATTATTCATAATTAATTATATAATTTGATATATAAATTTAGATCATACAAATTTATCTCATTAAAATTGAATACTACTTTGACTGAGTTTAATTAAAGGAAGAATGATGAATGTGTCACTTTCTCTCTTTGTTTATTTATAGGTAAACATTTTTCCAAAAAACGAGAAATTTTTTCGTGATTTAGTGAATAGAAAATTTGAATTATTTAAATAAAAATTATTTGACATATTTTCTGAATATTTAATGTCCTAAATAACCAAGTCACAAAAAAAATTCGTGAGTTATCAAGTCACGCATTTTTTTCATGTCCTGGTAGTCGTGCATAATTTTTTGGTGACTTGGTTCATGTTACAAGAGTTTTTTTTGATATCTTAAGTGAACACCAATTTGATAATTTAATTTTTTTGGGTACTATTTTTATAAATTATCACGAATAACAATATCCATTTAGAAAGAAAAAAAATCATTTTACTGTTGTATTGACTTGAAAAGTTAGTCAATGATACAACACATCAGTGAATGATATTCTTAGGTTGGTCAATCGTATAAAGAATCAATAGTGTAACAATTTAAGTTAGTTAGCAAGATTAATTAGTCAGAAGTGTAAGTTAGTCCTTAATTTACTTTTGGAATTGTAATGTGAATCGTAATATAACAATTAAGTGATAATCAAATCTCGGAAAAAATTCGTGAGTGATCAAGTCACGCATTTTTTTCATGACTAAGTAGTCACGCGTAACTTTTTCGTGACTTAGTTCAATTTACAAGAGTTTTTTTTGGGTATCTTACTTAAACACGAATTTGATAATTTATTTTTTTGGGTACTATTTTCATAAATTATCATGAAACAACATCTCTTCAGGAAAAAATCATTTTATTGTTGTATTGACTTGAAAAGTTTGTCAATGATACAAGGCATCAGTCAATGATATTCGTAGGTTGGTCAATCGTATAAAGAATCAATAGTATAACAATTTAAGTTAGTTAGCAAGATTAATTAGTAAGAAGTGTAAGTTGGTCCATAATTTAGTTTTGGAATTGTAAGTGTGAATCGTAATATAACAATATTGAAACCTTAGCATATACAACATGTTACTAAAAACAAATTTAGGGACCATATAGTTTGGATCAATGTGGTTCGTTACAACATCATGATACTATTATAAGATTGAAACCTTATCGTATATACAACATGTTACTAAAATACAAACTTACGGACTGTGTTGTGGTTTTATGCACATTTGGTGACGTTGTTGCGATGGTCTTATTCTATCAAAATTATGTCAACAAGATCGCGTTGACTTGCACACGGTTTCTTTAAGTTTCATTATTTATGTAACTTTTATTATCTATATAACTTATCCTATGCGTTGTAATTTTGACTTATCCTATATGATGTAATTAAACAAGGGGGTAAATATGTCTTATAATGTGCTGGAACGTTTTTTTTCAAATATTAATCTCTTCGTAAAATTTCTAGATGTCAAGTATGTCAAATATCTATTTCCCCCAAGTACATTTCTACCGTACCATAACATTAATTTTATATTAATTCATATATATTTTGTTTCATCCTGGGTAAATACCCTTTGTTATTATTTACAATAGTGTCTCGATTAACTTGTTATTTTTTCCACCCGTTTGATTACAATATAGAAACAAAAAAGTTGCATGCTCCATAATATAAAATTTAACATTGTGGCAATTATGCCCTCCGATGCACTTGACAAGGATGCTTGGCTAAAAATTACAACGTAAGGTGTAATATGGTATAGAAATTTACAACTAAAAAAAGCTTCACAATGATTTATAACAGGCCGTAAGGATATTAAAAGATGTTAGAACAATCAAACCAAATATGTTTTGGGTTTATTTGATCCTTAATGTCTTCCGTGACAATTAATAAACTAAAATTTTATCTCCGGGTAGTCGTTCAAGCAAAACGAACAGAGGATAGTTCATGAATTCAAAGTTGATGACTTTTTTTTAATAAACATGTAGGTACGGTGTGAGTCATATCACAAAATGCTATTAACAACTAATTTAATAGTTTAATATTCCATGTACTTAAAACTGAGACATTTTGATCAAATTATAATAGTTAATCTACGTGATTATTGGTTGTATATCATAAACTTTTTTTGTAAGTCTTGTATAATAACAAGGGTTAATTACCCTCAGGTCCCTGAACTATTGACGATTTTGTAATAGGGTCCCTGTGTAATTTGAATAAGATTTAAGGTCCTTGTATTATAACGAAATATTACTCTCAGGTCCCTGGCTTAACCTTCGCTGACATCATCAATTTTTTTTTATTTTTTTAACATTGAATTGACCAAAATACCCTTAAGCCAAAAATAAAAAAATCCAAAAAACAAAATAAAAATTAGGGAAAAGTACAAAAAAATTCCTGTGGTTTTACTTTTAGTCCTCCGAACCTAAATTCGTCCCGAACCTATGAAAAATTTCTTTTTCTTCCCATTTTTTTACATTTTAGTCCCAAATCTCAAATTTTTTTCAATTTTTTTTATTATATCATAAATTCGTCCCGAACCTATGGAATTCCGGAAATACCCCTCACCCGCTTCCGAATTTCACCAAACGCTCAACATCAAAGTCGTAGATCTAGATCTTACGGATCCTCTTGTTTTGGAATCGCTCGATTCGGAGTATGTATGCAAAAGTTATGATTTTTCTACCGAAAGTTGACGAACTAAGCCTATCAATCATAACACGTCACCTTTTGGGGAAATATGTGTAACTTTTTCGTGTGAACTCCGATTTAGATGATTTCAAGTCGGGTAGGTTTGCAACACATTCGTCTACGACTTTTGTGTTGTGAGTTTTGTGATTTGAACCTTGCGTTTTTAAGTTTCATGTGATTTCGGTTGGTATTAGCATTGATAGGCTTAGTTCGTCAACTTTCGGTAGAAACATCATAACTTTCGCATACATACTCCGAATCGAGCGATTCCAAAACAAGAGGATCCGTAAGATCTAGATCTACGACTTTGATGTTGAGCGTTTGGTGAAATTCGGAAGCGGGTGAGGGGTATTTCTGGAATTCCATAGGTTCGGGACGAATTTATGATATAATAAAAATAATTGAAAAAAATTTGAGATTTGGGACTAAAATGTAAAAAAACGGGATGAAAAAGAAATTTTTCATAGGTTCGGGACGAATTTAGGTTCGGAGGACTAAAAGTGAAACCACAGGACTTTTTTTGTACTTTTTCCTAATTTTTATTTTGTTTTTTGGATTTTTTTATTTTTGGCTTAAGGATATTTTGGTCAATTCAGTGTTAAAAAAATAAAAAAAATTGATGATGTCAGCGAAGGTTAAGCCAGGGACCTGAGAGTAATATTTCGTTATAACACAGGGACCTTAAATCTTATTCAAATTATACAGGGACCCTATTACAAAATCGTCAATAGTTCAGGGACCTGAGGGTAATTAACCCAATATAATAATAATAATTAAAACTCAATATATCAACTATTGTAATGTATTCACAACATTTGCAATATAGTATTAAATACTTATTAAAAAGGTTATAATTTGTCAAAAGATTTTACCTATTTCGAATCTAGATTAATTATTCTAATAGATGTAAAAATTAAAGACACTTATAGCTTCCGAACAATTATTTTGGAAGCAGATCCAAACATGGGTAACTTAATCTAGGTGGCAGGTGTGTATCATGGAAGCCAACTAGAGCCAATCAAAGCGATCATATATTAGTTTTTTTAAAAAAAGTGTTATTATTTTTTTAGGGAATTATAAAAACAATTTTAAAAAACTTTTAATTACAAAATTAATATTCACGTTAGTCACGGAAAAATTGTTTGTCATTATCAGCTCACGGATTTTTTTTTTACCAAATAAAAAAACCGTGAGTTAGTTACGTGATATCTCTACGAGCGTCCTTCCATCTTTCTCGGATTTGGATCTGGTGCTGGACTTTAAATGTCCAGCACCATACTGGACACGCGGATTCGGTGGTCTAAACACCTGGATTCGATAGTTTGTATGTATATCTGATTCGATGGTATGGTGTGTTGTAATTCGATGGTATGGTGTGTTGTAATTCGATGGTATAAAATGTCTCATTCAATGGTTTGACATCCGATTCAATTGTTTGTATATTGTGATTCGATATTTTATATATTCTGATTCGATGGTTTGGTATGCATGATTCGATGGTATAAAATGTCTGATTCAATGGTTTGTATATTGAGATTCGATGGTATGGTATGCATGATTCAACAATATAAAATATTTTTTTTTAAGGAAACAATAAAAATTATATGATTCAATGGTTTATATATTGTGATTCGATGGTACGGTATGCATGATTCGATGGTACAAAATGTTTGATTCAATGGTTTGCATATTGAGATTCGATGGTATGGTATGCATACCATACCATACCATCGAACCATTGAATCAGACATTTTATACCATCGAATCATGCATACCGTACCATCGAATCAGAATTTATAAAATATCAAATCACAATATATAAATAATTGAATCGGATGTCAAACCATTGAATGAGACATTTTATACCACTGAATCAAGCATACCATACCATCGAATTACAACACACCATACCATCAAATCAGATATACATACAAACCATCGAATAAAAAAAACAACCATCGAATCCGCGTGTTTACACCATCGAATCCGCGTGTCCATCATGGTGCTGGACACGCAGGTCCAGCACCAAATCCGATCCCATCTTTCTCTCCTCTTCTGGTAAGACTCCTTGCACCAGTGTTCCCAGGGGCAGGGATGGGCTGGGGCCATGGGAGGGGAAAATAATTTAACATAAAAAAAATAAGAAGGAGTGGGGCCCAGGCAACCGATGGAGAGGAAAGACAAGATAATGTCCCTGGAATGGGAAGGACGGGGTGGGTTGGGGCCCACGGGTTGAACAAATCATAGTTAATTTTTAATTAGTATTATCTACATTTGTAATTTATTATTTCACATTTTCTATGTAATTTAGATTATTACTAATTTAATACTTTTTAACGATAACTATTATTGTTTAATTTTTGAAATTAATAATTTATACGAAATTTATGTTCCCGATATTAATATGTGAATTACAAAATTAAAATTAATTGGGTTGATGATGTGGATGATAAATATATTAATTATTTATTGGTTGGGGATGGGTTGGTCTGGGTAAAAAATTGGGTGTAGTAGGATAGGTTGAGGTGAATGAGTGAGAAATTAATTAAATAATTCAGGGATGGGTTGAATCGGGGATGCTGTGATAGCATCTTCTTGAGGCTGCTTTCTTCCTTTGTCGCCCCTAACCGAACCCCTCTCTCGCCCGCGTGGCTCACTCTTTTGCTCCCTTGCCCGCTTACGCCCAGGATCGTACCTTCTCCAAACCTAATGCCATCATCAACTGCATGTCCAACCCAAATGTTGTGGTAGTCACCCTCGGGTTCTTCTGTGACTGTCCCAATGACCTCGGTCGTCAGATTATCTACAACATCACCTTGAAGGTCCTTAGGAACTCCAAGGATTTGATGAGGGCAGAGGAGTTGTTCGAAAAAATGTTCCACAGAGGACTCACCCCGATAACTAAACTTTTTCCACAGTGACCAATAATTCACAGCGGAGACTAAATTTTTTTTTCTTGACTTGGTCATAGGTCATTTTTCATAACTTGATAATTACGAATAACTTTTTTGGATCTAGTATTGATATTTAACATGAACATTAATTCTATTTGTTTTAATAATTAATTATAAATAGTAACACATCTAAAAAAATCCCATATATGATTAGAACCAACAAGGGAGGCACTCGAGGCTCGATGAAATAGAATTTGGCTTGAATGGGGACTAAAGATTTAGTCCCCATATGGGGATACCAATCTAGGTCATCCTATTGGTATCTTTTAAAAAATATTCTAATTCAATGGTTTAAACAGTGGTATTTTTGACTATTAACTAAACCTAAAAAATCAAACAGTTAATGACTTTCTCTTTTTTAGCAACATTATCATAAATATTCCTACTTTTAAGCAACTTTTAAATTTAAATGTAGCCATTCCATTTCCTATTTATCTTTCTCCCTCTCTCTCCTACTTTGTCTTCTTCAATATTCTACGTTTTCCAAAATCCCTCAATATTCTTCCAAATAGTTTATTCGCCATGAAGCAGAAGCTCGAGACTCGTTTTGCTGGTTGAGTTTTGCTGGTTTGTTGGTTGCTAGTTTATTGCTTTGTTAATTGAGTTTTGCTGGTTCACTAGTTTGTTGGTTTAGTTGTTTGCTAGTTCGCTGGTTTGGTTGTTTGCTGGTTTGCTAGTTTGTTAGTTTGGTCGTTTGCTAGTTTGTTGGTTTGCTAGTTTGGTCGTTTGCTGGTTTGTTGGTTTGGTCTTTGCAGGTTTGCTGGTTTGCTGGTTGTACTTTGCTAGTTTGCCAGTTTGCTTGTTTGCTGGTTTGCTTGTTTGCTGATTTGCTAGTTTGGTCGTCTGCTGGTTTGCTAGTTTTGTCGTTTGCTGGTTTGCTAGTTGTACTTTGTTAGTTCGCTAGTTTGCTAGTTTGCTGGTTTGGTGGTTCGGCTTGTGTTTAGATTTGAAATAATGATGGTTTGACAACTAGGATTTTTGGATAATAGAGAGTTTTGGTAGAGAGAGAAAATAATTAATTTGTAGGAGAAATAATTAATCTGATTAGATGGGTAGTTGAAGAGATTAAAAAGAGAAAATAAATAATTAATTGGTAAGATAAGAAATATTCAAATTAGGTAGGTGGTTGCAAAATTGGAGAGAGAATAATATATTGGTAATTTTACCAAACCACCCTTAGTATATTAGTCCCTGATGCATGTGAGAACATGCATTCGTTTAGCTTTAGTTTATGTTGTTTTTGTCATGTTTTAGGAAATGTTAAGTTGAGTCTTATCTATGTTTTGTTTCATTTTATTTAATTGGTCAAGGAGAAGAATGTCTATTGTTTTGTTGTGTTTTGTAGGTATTTGGAGCATCTTTGGAGCTAAGGCAAAGATCGGTGGACATAGGCGATGAGTCGGGCTAAAATCGGAAGTTTGAAGGCAAAAGAGAAAAGGGGGCAGATTGCTACCCCAACGTACGCTGGCCTAGCCAGCGTACGTTGGCCTTACTCGGGAAGAAATGAACAAGGGGCAGATTGCTACCCCAACGTACGCTGGCCTAGCCAGCGTACTTTGGCCTTACTCGGACAAGAAGAAGAAAACAGGCAGTGAGCAACCCCAACGTACGCTGGCCTAGCCAACGTACGCTAGAGGTCGATAGCCAACATAAAGAATTGCTTCACCAAACTTCCCACTTGCTTTTGCCTACACTTTTGAGGTGGCAAGCATCAAAGAGGAGGACAAGAAGGGGTAGGAGGCTGCAGAGAAAGGGAGGGGAGAGGAGAAGAAGAAGATCCATGTTTAGATTAGAACTCTCCAAGCTAAAAACATTAGTTGTTAGATTTTACTATGTGCTTTTGAATTGTTCTTAAGAATATTGTAACAACATTGGATTCGATACAATCAAGGTACTTTCACTTTCTTTGGTTACAAGTTTATCTTTAAATTTGAAGTTCTCATTTAAGCTAGATCAATTGAATGCTTGTTTTATGATCAAGGATGACAACTTCGTTTAGATCATAGCCTTCATTCGTATATCGGAGAAAACTTGATATTGTTAATAAATCTAGGTCTGACAAACTTAGGCTCATAATCGATATTGAGATTGTATCATAAAAGTATCAACAACCCAAATGATTGATTCGCTTAGATTAAGATTTAAGAACACATCATCTGGTACTTGACGAACAAATCTGTTTTCTATTCCCTGTGGAGACGATCTAACTTATCACGATATTACTTGTGCGATTGTGTATTCTTATACATATATTGATCCATAATTGGACGCATCAAGTTTTTGGCGCCGTTGCCGGGGATTAGAAGTTGAATTTGTTTTCGTTAATATTGGAACTAGTGTTCTTGATTTTGAGACTAAGCTTTGTTATATTTTCATTATTACTTGTTGCATTTGATCCTCTCTGTTGAGTGTTATAGTATCATACAAGTACAGGAGGTGAATGCCAAATACTCGTCGTGAGAACCAACCTCTTCTTGAGCAAGATTCAGAGATTGAACGAACTATTCGATAAATTAGGAGAAGAAACTTACTTGTAGAAGAGATGGGCAATCGACAAGTAGTCAATGTTTCTGCCGCCATAAGACACAAGTCACATCCAAGACTTGCCGATCTTCGGTCAAGTATAGAGTATCCTACCGTGGAGGCGAACAACTTTGAAATTAAGATTAACCTCATTAACATGGTACAACAAGACCAATTCGGATGTTATCCCTCAGAAAACCCAGCAAGGCACTTCCAGAAGTTCGAGGATCATTGTTCGATAGTGAAATACAATGGTGTTGCACCTGATGCCATTAAGCTTCGATTGTTCAAGTATAGCTTGAAAGATGATGCTAGAGAATGGGTAGATGCATTTCCAGTCGGCACCTTCACAACATGGGACGAGCTTGCCGACAAGTTCTTGGAAAAATATTATCCTCCAGGTAAAACCACCCAACTTCGTAATAAGATTTCTCAATTTAAACAGCTAGGTGGTGAATCATTGCATGAGGCTTGGCATCGCTTTAAGAGACTACTTCGCGAGTGCCCACACTATCAGATACCAGAATGGATGCTCATCCAAACATTTTACACTGGATGTGAGCCACTTATTCGAGTCAACCTAGATGCAGCAGCTGGAGGAAACTTGATAGATAAGTCGAAAGCTGATGGTTTTCAAATCATTGAAGCCATGGCTACCAACAACTATGATTGGGGAGAACGAACCGAGAGAAAGAGAGTTGCTAGTGTTCAAGACAATGATGAAGTGGCTACTTTGAAGGCACATGTAGCAACACTTACGCAACTAGTTAAAGGATCAATGTCGCTTCAAGCAACATCATCATCTTAGGTATGCAAAATTGCACTGGACCACATGGCACGGATAGTTGTTCATTTATTGTTGAACCTGTAAATTTTGTAGGTAATACTAATAGGAATAATGATCCTTATTCTGCTACGTATAACCCGGGTTGGAGAAACCACCCAAATTTTTCATGGGAGAATAATGCAGGTCAACAGGCACCTCAACAACCGAGACCACCTTATGGAGGTGGAAATGTTCAAGGTCCTCCACCTCAGCAATTTCAACCATATCAACAAAGGTGGCAGCAACAAGGACCACCACCACAAGATCGTCGAGGTGAGGATGAATTCCGCAAGCGAGTGTTGAGCCATGAAGCAACCATCCAAAATCTTGAAGTACAAATCAGTCAGTTGGCAATGCAACTCAACGCAATACCGAGGCTCCTCCGACCAAACAAGAGCACTGCAAGGCCATCACAACTAGAAGTGACCTAGACTTGGAGAAGAATGCAATGAAGATTCCAGTAATTCCTCCACCAAGAAAGATAGTTGGGGAAGAGGAAGAGGAGCTACAAGTAACTCCTATCATTAGGGAAAAAGATAAGTCACCTTAGGAAGTAGTCAAGTCAACGCCGGAAAGGAAGTACCCTCCACCGCCATTTCCTCAAAGGGTGAACAAGCAAGTCATGCACCCAAGCTACCACAAGTTCTTGGAGCTTTTCAAGAACCTTCATATCAATATACCGCTCCTTGACGCTTTTGAACAAATGCCAACATACCAGAAGTGGATCAAAGAATTCATTTCAAAGAAGCGGAGCATTGATGATTTTGAAGTCATTCCATTAATAAGAGGGTGTAGCGCCATCTTGAGCCATGAGTTACCTCAGAAGATGAAGGACCCTGGAAACTTCACCATTCCATATACCATCGGAGATCAGACATTCAAAAAGGCATTGATCGATCTTGGTTCCAGCATCAACCTCATGCCTTTCTCAATATTCAGAAGGCTTGGGTTGGGAGATATGAAGTCTACCTCAATAGTTCTCCAACTTGCCGATAGATCAGTGACTAGACCAAAGGGAATTGTGGAGAATGTGCTAGTCAAAGTTGACACCTTAATCTTTCCAGTCGACTTTATTGTCATGGAGATGGAAGAAGATCGTGATGTGCCACTCCTCCTTGGTCGTCCATTCCTGGCCACCGGAAAAACAAGTATTGATGTGGAGAAATGTGAGCTCCGGTTTAAGGTTTGTGATGATGAGGTTGTGTTCAATGTTTTTGAAGCAGCCAAGTATCCATCGGTAGAGGATGATTGCTACCGGATTGATGTTGTGGATGAGATTTTAGCTGTGAGGGAAGAAGAGCAAGAGCAAGAAATTTCGTGGGAAGATGTTGACAACATCGAAGATTTTAGAGAAATGGTGGCATGGGCATGCACGGCAGAATTGCTGGAGTTAGATGACACACCAAGGCCAAAGCTATAGACATCCACTGTTGCACCACCGGAATTAGAGCTCAAGCCACTTCTAACACATCTCAAGTATGCCTACCTAGATAAAGATCATAAGTTGCCAATAATCATTTCATCCTTGTTGGATCAAGATCAAGAAGAGCAACTTTTAAAGGTGGTAGGCGAGCACAAAAAAGCTATTGGATGGACACTCGGAGATATCAAGAGGATTAGTCCTTCACTATGCCAGCACAAGATTATTTTAGAGGATGATTTTTCACCATCAGTGGAAGCACAACGACGACTCAATCCAAAGCTAAAGGAAGTAGTGAGGAAAGAGGTAATCAAGTGGTTAGATATCGACATCATCTATCCAATCTCTGATTCCAAGTGGGTAAGTCCCACTCAATGTGTGCCAAAGAAAGGAGGGATTACAGTCATCCCTAATGAGAACAATGAGCTAATCCCTACAAGGATGGTAGTTGGTCAGCGCGTTTGCATTGACTTCCAAAAATTGAACAAGGCAACTTGGAAGGATCATTTTCCATTGCCGTTCATTGATCAAATACTAGATAGATTGGCAGGTCATGCCTACTACTGCTTCTTGGATGGATATTCCGGTTATCTGCAAATCGCAATCGCCCCGGAAGACCAAGAGAAGACCACATTTACCTATCCTTACGGTACTTTTGCTTTTCGTAGAATGCCATTTGGATTGTGTAATGCACCTGCCACATTTCAACGATGTATGATGTCTATCTTATCCAACATGGTTGAGCGCCAAATCGAGATCTTTACGGATGACTTCTCGGTATTTGGAGACTCGTATGAAGAATGTCTTCTACACTTGGGCAAGGTACTAGAGCACTGCAAGGAGACCAATTTGGTCCTTAATTGGGAGAAATGTCACTTCATGGTGACTGAAGGAGTGGTGCTAGGACACAAGACTTCCAGCAAGGGATTGAAGGTGGACAAGGCTAAACTAGAGGTAATTGATAAACTTCCATATCCTATGACAGTTAAAGGCATTCATAGTTTTCTTGGCCATGCAGAATTTTATAGGCGATTCATCAAAGATTTTTCAAAGATCTCCAAGCCTCTTTACAAATTACTAGAGAAGGATGCACCATTTATCTTTGATGAGGCATGCAAGCTAGCATTCAAAACACTAAAGGAGGCACTTGTATCAGCACCAATTATCATATCACCTGACTGGGAGTTGCCTTTTGAGATCATGTGCGATGCAAGTGACTATGCTGTTGGAGCTGTACTTGGCCAGAAAAAGGCCACTGGATTTCATGCCATTTACTATGCTAGTCGCACTTTGGATGATGCCCAGATCAATTATGCAACTACGGAGAAGGAGTTCCTAGCTGTGGTATTTGCACTTGACAAGTTCCGAGCTTACCTACTTGGAAGCAAGGTAATTGTTTACACAGATCATGCAGCTATACGCTACATCTTCGCCGAGAAGGATGCAAAACCAAGGCTTATTCGGTGGATCGTCCTCCTTGAAGAGTTTGACATCGAAATCCGTGATCAAAAGGGTGTCGATAATCCAGTAGCAGATCATCTTTCACGTCTCGACAACTCAGTGGTAACATCTTCTTTCCCCATTAACGAATCTTTTCCTGATGAACAATTATATGCATTAGATGTCATTTCTATCCCATGGTATGCCGATTATGTAAATTATCTTGTGAGCAATATTATGCCTCCTGATATGTCTTCCGACAAGAAGAAAAGATTTTTGCGTGATATTAGGTACTATGTATGGGATGAACCATATTTGTTCAAGATTGGCAAAGATCAACTATTGAGAAGATGCGTACCACAAGAAGAACAAGAACTCATTTTGCACCATTATCATGACTCGCCTTACGGTGGTCATTTTGCTGGAGAACGCACTACCGCTAAGGTGCTATAAAGCGGATTTTATTAGCTGACATTGTTTAAAGATGCTGCTGAGTTCGTGAGCAAATATGATCGATGTCAACGAACAGGGAACATTTCTCGTCGTCATGAGATGCCTCAGGCGGGCATCATGGAAGTTGAAATATTTGACATGTGGGGTATTGACTTTATGGGTCCTTTTGTTCCATCTGATCGTAATCTTTATATTCTTCTTGCAGTTGACTATGTATCCAAGTGAGTTGAAGCCGTGGCATTACCATCCAATGATGCAAAAGTGGTGATTAAGTTCTTGCAAAAGAACATTTTCAGTCGATTCGGAACTCCCAGGGTACTCATCAGTGATGGAGGTAAGCATTTTCGAAATAATCTTCTTGCAAATGCACTAACAAAATATGGGGTTACGCACAAGATTGCAACAGCTTATCACCCTCAGACAAGTGGCCAAGTTGAAGTTTCCAATAGGAAAATCAAGCGCATCCTCGAAGTCACGGTGAATCCATCACGGAAAGACTGGTCCAGCAAGCTAAACGATGCACTGTGGGCATACAGAACTGCATACAAGACCCCTATTGGGATGTCACTGTACCAGTTGATTTATGGAAAAGCTTTCCACCTTCCAGTTGAGCTAGAGCATAAGGCATATTGGGAATTGCGTCGTTGAACTTCAACCTTGACAAAGCTGGCGAAAGAAGAATTTTACAACTTGAGGAGCTTGATGAATTTCATCTATGAGCCTATGAAAATGCTAAGCTTTACAAGGAGAAAACTAAGAAATGGCATGACAAGAAGATCCTTCGTCGTAAGTTTTCGGTAGGCCAACAAGTGTTATTATATAACTCACGCCTAAAACTCTTTCCAGGTAAACTCAAGTCTAGATGGACTGGTCCATATACGATGGTTGCCATATCGCCTCATAGAGCTATTCAAATTCAGAATTTGGATACGAATAAAGAGTTTAAGGTAAATGGACAACGCGTTAAAGCATATCTTGGTGATCATTGTGAAGCACACGAATCTCACACCGACCTTGCAGACCCAGCTCAGTAAGACTTTACCACCGTCAAGCTAACGACGTTAACTTAGAACTATACTTTTCTCTCAAATCTCTTTTGAATTTTTAATGTCACTCGTCCGAGTTTTCCTGAGTACGGGGTTTCTAGGGGAATGTACATAAGGTTACCCTCGAAAAATATATCATTTATTTTGGTTTTGCAGAGCAACGATCAGTCCGGGAGCAAAAATATGAAGAGGATAGAATTGGACCCCAACGTACGCTGGGCAGGCCAGCGTCGTTGGCCTTGCTCGGGAGAAAATGAGGAAGTTACAAAATTGGACCCCAATGTACGCTAGCTTTGCCAACATACGCTGGGGGTGCTCGGGAAATAATAGACAGATTTCGACCCCAACGTACACTAGTCTAGCCAACGTATGCTGGGGGTCGAAAAACCTCTTAAAATTGCTCGATTCCTCTCCTCTCCTTCTCACTTCTTCCTTCATCAAAAATTCCTCCATATCTCTCCCAAAAAGAAAAAAACCTCTAACCCATTTTGTTTTGCAGATTCCGAGCTCATCTGTCGACAAATTCGCAATCCAACAACTGGGCTTTGTTCTCCTTGCTGAGGCCTTCAATTTGATCCAACCAATCCAACATGGGCAAGACAGCTACAAACAAGCGTCGCTGAGGTGCAAAGGAGCCGGGCGAGAGCTCACATGCATCTTGACCGGTTGACCTGACCCAAAGGTACGATGCTCCTTTCCCAATTCATGAAGAATGGGAGGGGGAGAGATATAGAAAATTTTATAATTGTCGTTTCATAGCATATCAATTGATTGATTGGGATGAGATGAGATAAGATGGGCTGGTTGTGATTATGAACTCCGAGAAGCCATAGTTAAACTCGGTTGGGATTTTTTTACCGACACAGTCGTTAAGATTAATCCTGCTACTGTTGTAGAGTTTTATAGCACTGTGGTTATTGCCCCGAATAACTCTTCATTTACTGCACGTATACATGGCAAGACAATAACAGTAAATGAGGATGTGCTGCTTGAACTGATAAAATTAATCGCGGGAGGGATGGTATAAATTTTTCGGGTGATACTGCTGCACACAGTGCTTGGCAAGAACTAACAGGTTTGCCGCGCTATAAGACACAATCCGTTGCCATCCTTATTAAAGACCTACACTGGTGTGTCATGCACCGTTTTATGGCTGCATGTTTTAGTGGACAGTTTGAGAGTAGCAAGGTCACACGACAACAATTATATGCCTTAGCATGTGCACAAAATCATCGTAGATTTGACATATTTGGATTAATTGTTGATGTGATTAAACGTACCTTAGAATTGGCTAACCCCCGTTGGCTAGGGCTTGGCCATATTGTTGCTATGCTTGTTCGTCAGTTTGTTGCAGATCCACCGATAAATGAAAACATGTTAAAGCCATCGGTCATTGATCATGATCAGCTGGTAAAATGGCATTTAATGTCCAAGACCAGCTCAGTTGAACAGTGCACCAGGGAATATGCTGTCATTCCATATATTGAACATGAGGGTGTCCGGAACCGCCTAATGCAAGAAGAAAATGTTCAACTTCCAGAGCAGCAAGCAAGCATTAACAATCTAGCCCAGCGCATCACTGACCTTGAGGTCAAAGTGCGGAACAATGCAGAAGAACAGGCAACTCGCTGGCAAATATATCAGGAGGACCAGGCCTACAACCGCGCTCAATGGGAATGGCTCCGGAATCACCTCCAACCTCCGCCGGAACAATGATCACAGGCTTTTTCTTCTCCTTACTTTGCTTAGTTTTTATTTTTAATTTTATATTGTCTTTGTTTTGTTATTTTTGTTTTCTGTTTTGCATGTTTTTCTTCACACATTATGGACAATGTGTCTTCTAAGTGTGGGGGTGGGTGTGTTTATGTTTTGTTATTTGTGTTTATCTTGCTATGTTTATGCCTTTTGTTACTTGTGTTGATCTTGCTGTGCCTATCTCTCTTCTTACTGTGGTTGTTATTTTGCTTTATGCATGTGATCGAGCCTGTTTTGTGTGTGTTTTGTGTTTTTGATTGAAGTGTGTTAGAGTCTTTTGCAAATGATGAAACAATCCTCAGAAATTTTGAACTTTTTGTCGTAAGAAAAACCCCATATCATGCATTCAATGCTCTTGAGCAAAAATGAATTCTTTAGACATAAGCTATTATATCCTCGTTTATTTAGGCTAGTCGTTATGCTAGGTAGACTAGACTAGTGAATTAACGAGTGACCTTGTGAGGATTTTGAGCCGAAAACAAGGACAATCCATCTTTATTTTATTCATGAGGTGTGTGTATAGTTTGAGTAATGGAGGTGTTAAATGATTACCTAGCACAACTCAATAAGGTAGAAAGTGTCGAGGGCAATTTTGCTATAAGCCTAGGGCCTTAGAGCCAAAAACCTGATCTTATCCGTTGCATACCACGTTGAGCTTGAGCCTATTCATTGAAATATTATATGTAAGCTATTATATAACCTTTGCTCATGAACTTTCCCATCTTTGACTATCTATCCGAGGAAGCTTTAGGATTACATCTTTGGGAAATTTGTGTAAGGGTTCTTATTGTAGTATAGCTTGGGAGGTGTCTTACCATATAAGGGTTACGGGTAGTTAAGACCATGAAAGTGTAATGACTTGGCTTGCAAAAAGAAAAAAAATAAATAAAAGAGAAACCTTGTGCTTAGAAAAAGTTGAAAAAGAAAAGAAAATAAGAAATTGAAAAAAAATGAAAAGTGGAAAGATGGAAAAGCATAAAAGTAAAAATCAATGGAAAGTTTGGAAAGACAAGTTAAGCACAAGGAGCAAAAGTAAGCAAGTCATGAAAGAAAAGCTGGTCTTTAGGAGTTGGGTTATATCGGGATGAGTGATAATGATAAGGTGAGATGTGTAGAATAGACGAGAGATAGAATTTTGTATATAAGCTCCTCGAATTAGGTGGTTTAGCCACTGCCATGCTCATATCCTCACCTTTACCTTTAGCCCCATTACAACCCAATAAAAGTCCCTCCTATGACATGATCTACTTTGTTTCGAGTGTGTTTTGGTATGATATTTAACACTTTTAGACTTTGAATGTGCACACGAGAGTAGGATAGTTGACCACCATACACTTATGAGTTTAAATCAATCCTATCCTACGAGTGGTTAACTCTCTAGTCCAGAATACTAGGTGTGAAAACTTGATTAAATGATCGAGGGTATAATTGTTTATAGCATTTGTTTTCATATTGCTCAAGGTTGTGATGTGTGTGATTGTGGGGATGATCTTGTGATGAATGTTTGAATTCTGTTGGCGCCACTTGTTGGTTTTCTGATGCACCTTCCTTGGGGACAAGGAAGGAAGTAAGTGTGGGGGTGTGATGCATGTGAGAACATGCATTCGTTTAGCTTTAGTTTATGTTGTTTTTGTCATGTTTTAGGAAATGTTAAGTCGAGTCTTATCTATGTTTTGTTTCATTTTGTTTAATTTGTCAAGGAGAAGAATGTCTATTGTTTTGTTGTGTTTTGTAGGTATTTGGAGCATCTTGGGAGCTAAGACAAAGATCGGTGGACATAGGCGATGAGTCGGGCTAAAATCGAAAGTTTGAAGCCAACAGAGAAAAGGGGGCAGATTGCTACCCCAACATACGCTGACCAGCGTACGTTGGCCTTGCTCGGGAAGAAATGAACAAGGGGCAGATTGCTACCCCAACGTACGCTGGCCTAGCCAGCGTACTTTGGCCTTACTCGGACAAGAAGAAGAAAACAGGCAGTGAGCAACCCCAACGTACGCTGGCCTAACCAACGTACGTTGGGGGTCGACAGCCAACATAAAGAATTGCTTCACCAAACTTCCCACTTGCTTTTGTCTACACTTTTGAGGTGGCAAGCATCAAAGAGGAGGACAAGAAGGGATAGGAGGCTGCAGAGAAAGGGAGGGGAGAGGAGAAGAAGAAGATCCATGTTTAGATTAGAACTCTCCAAGCTAAAAATATTAGTTGTTAGATTTTACTATGTGCTTTTGAATTGTTCTTGAGAATATTGTAACAACATTGGATTCGATACAATCAAGGTACTTTCATTTTCTTTGGTTACAAGTTTATCTTTAAATTTGAAGTTCTCATTTAAGCTAGATCAATTGAATGCTTGTTTTATGATCAAGGATGACAACTTGGTTTAGATCATAGCCTTCATTCGTATATCGGAGAAAATTTGATATTGTTAATGAATCTAGGTCTGACAAACTTAGGCTCATAATCGATATTGAGATTGTAGCATAAAAGTATCAACAACCCAAACGATTGATTCGCTTAGATTAAGATTTAAGAACACATCATCTGGTACTTGACGAACAAATCCGTTTTCTATTCCCTGTGGAGACGATCTAACTTATCACGATATTACTTGTGCGATTGTGTATTCTGCACATATATTGATCCATAATTGGACGCATCAGTCACCAACCAAGCTGCTCCCGGTGATGACTAGTTGTTTGCGCGAAGTTCCAAGAAACACAATACTGGGTTGCCATTGGAGGAAGAAGTATTAAAGAATTAGTCTTAATTAAGTTTTCTTCGTCTTTATAGTTTTACTTTTACTTTATGCATTGTTTGACATTTAAAAAAAATGAAAGTGGAGAAATGGGTCAGACATAGTCCAAATAATAAGATACTCTCGAGAATATGGATTTTTCAAGTCTTATAAATAAAAATTACATCATAAAAACATTAATTGTAAATAAAACATGATGCTATTGGACACTATATTTTAAAAATGGGAAAAGGGGTCTTATACGCAGGGTATACCATGAATAGCCAGTACGCGTTGATAGATGCTCACTCGATTTGTCACACTAACTTTTGTCTTCTTATCGTTATTGACATGAATAATTAACTATATAAGTTAGTTAGCAACATAAATTAATCATTGGTTTAAGTTGGTCAATAATTTAGTATTGGTCTAATAATCTAGTCCAAGTCAGGTCTGATCGTTAATGAAGTGCAACAAACAGAGGTTTGTTCATGAATTCAAAGTTAATAATTCTTCCATTTACACATGTAGGGTCAAACTTATTTTGGAAGATCAAAACTAATTTTTGCCAGCCTAAATCTTCTACTTCCTATCATACAGCTTCAGAAATGTTCCATTGCAGATCGCTTATCGCCTTTGGAAGTTGAAAAACCTGATCGAGATGGTGAAGGTTAATGCCAAAACAGCTGCCAATCCGAAAACCACAGCAGCAACTACTCCTAAGAATTCATGCTTGAAATCGAAGTAACTCCTCAGGAAACTTGCTACTGTTTCTCCTGTCTCGATTCGGCCCTCGGTGTCTCCGTACTGCGACACGACCAGTCCGTAGAGCGTCCACCCCATCGGAGATAACCACGAGTACCATCTCCACCAGACCGGCATTCGCTGTTACAATGCCAAACAGACCAACATTAGTCCGAAATTAACAAAACTGGTATATAGCTTTAAGTTGAATTGAACAAACTGCTTACAGGTCTTGGTATGATGAACCCGGAGAAGATGTTCCACAAGGAGTAAAACGCTGATGAGATTATGGACGCGATGTGTTGGTTTGGGGTCACGGCGACCGCCATCATTCCGTAGTAGGTGAAGTAGAGCAAGGTGAAGTACATGAAGAACAAGTACCAAAGTAACTTGGCAGCGTTCCATTTGAATCCCACCATCGAGTAGACTACGAGGCCATAGGCCAATGCTTGGACCAATACATAGGGGAGCTCAATGAAGACCTACACATGAAAGGCTGTAGTGAGCGGTCCCTTCCGAACGTGGCTTGTTACCTCAACAAAATGAACAAGTGGTTACCTGAGCGAATGCGTAAGGAAGTGGAGAATACATTCCGGCAGCTTTCTCTCTGTAGAAGACGGTTCTTTCAACGGCCACCACTGGCTGGACGGACGATGCATTCTGGATCCCTAGGAATATAATTGCAGCGTACATCGAACCCATTGCATTGAAAAGATCTTGTCGCTTGTTTCTGTGAAGTGACACGATAAGCGTTATCTCGCAGAGGTTAACCATGTAAAGTCGGACTAGTAAGTGCTAAGACATGTAAGCTTACATATTAGAGCCAAGTCTCCAGAACATTGAACCAAGCATCACGGCTATGATAGTTGTGAAGAGCAATCTAACTGCTGTGTACTGAGGATTCCGCCAATACGACAAGTGTTGTTTCCACAAGCAAGCCATATATTGGGACCAAAATGTCTGAGAGTACGTTGTCGAGAAATGGAGGTCCTTCGAATCTGGAGGGGGAGTGCTCAGTTCCTGGATCAGTGCTTTGTTTCTTCTGCAAAATGGTTCACATTGTAGTTGTCAGTGCGGCTCTGTAAGTTATTCCTCGGACGGATTAATATTGCAGCAGTTTGGGAAGCATGTTTGATACCTGTACAATGCTGAATTTTTGTAAATCTTGGTGAAATCGACTTGTAAATTTGCTTCTTGAGCTGCATTAGTAACCTCCAACATCCAAGTAGCTGGGTTATAACCGTCTTTAATTGTAGGAACTCCTTCAATGCCCTGCATATAAGACCGACAGGCAAGCATGGTAAAATTGTAAGCTTGAAGTTGCAGAAGTTATTTTTGTCTTGCAGTTTGGCAGTTTTGACATTTACCTCAAAGTATTCGATCAATTGGCTAGCGTGGGGACCTAAGGGCCCGACATATAACTCGTATCCTCCACGCTTTAGCAGGAAAAGCTGCAATGGAAGTTACAATCTTCATCAACCTTTAGTGAGGGATTCTTTTGCAGAAATTTGCATATTAAACTGTTTTACACTACGAACCTCGTCAAAAGCTTCAAATATATCAATGCTTGGTTGATGTATGGTGCAGACGACTGTTCTTCCGGTATCCACAGTGTTTCTGACGGTTCTCATGACGATAGCAGCTGCTCGAGCGTCTAAACCCGAAGTAGGCTCGTCCATGAATATTATGGAAGGATTAGCCACCAGCTCAACCGCTATGGTTAAGCGTTTCCGCTGCTCTGTTGAAAGGCCACTCACACCTGGCAAACCTACCAATGCTTGCCTAAGGGAGGTTAGCTCAACCAATTCCATCACTTCTTCAACAAACCGCTGTACAAAAAATTTAGAGAAAATATAATGAGAAAAAGATAGAACATCGGGACATTCCAAACTTTATTGCTTGTAGCTATGACACGAAGAAAAAGAAATGCATACCATTCTAGTTTCATTGCTTAGTTCTGATGGCAGGCGAAGCCACGCTGAGTAGACCAAGGATTCATAGACGGTAACATGTGGGGAATGAATGTCGTTTTGCTCGCAGTATCCCGAGATTCTGGCAAAGGTCTCTTGCTTTTTCGGATAACCGGAAATGGTGATGTTTCCTTCGATGTAACCACCGGTTTTCCTGCCAGCCAGAACATCCATCAAAGTTGTTTTACCAGCACCACTAACTCCCATTAGAGCCGTAAGAACACCCGGCCTGAATGCACCACTCACACCATTGAGAAGCACGAGTTTATCTTCTGCAACACCCTGATTCTTCATTTCCTGTTTGAAGTAATTATGCAAATGGTTACTTCCACCGTTCGTGAAACAAATCAAAGGGAAGAACTTTTATGAACTAAAGCTTACCTGTGGCATGTCAACCAAATAGAAAATGTCGTCAAAGGTAATGGAATGTGGTTCAAATGGAAGGATCATTCCTCTTTTCTGGTGGTGATTTTCATTGGTGACGACATCTGCTTGTATTCTTGACTCGGTAAATCGACTTCTTTCTATTTGGTTGGACAACTGGGCAGCCCCTTGATGTATATCTTCATCTTTGTCGCTAGAATTTTCGATAGCTCGAGACTTTTGAAATGCTGCGTAACGTTGCTTGTTCAATCCAAAGCATGAAGATTCCACTTAAAAATAAAGAGATTCATCAGGTATAAGTGCTTACGTTGCAGGACGATGAGTGCTATAGTGTAACTGAAGTTGAAAATCACCATGAATCCGGCCAACGCCCCAACTCCAATCCAATACCAGTTAGGATCGGTAAAGAAGCCACGAGATTTCATAACTTGAACACCAAGCGGAACAGTCGAGTTCGGAGGAATCTTTTGAGAGGAAAAGAAACAGGTTCAATTGCCAACTCTTATGGAACCGAATCAGTAATGAAGGGAGATGGATAGAAAAGGCTACTTCAGAATATTACCTGACTCCAACTCCGTCCAGTGAACTCATTAACTACTATGGCATTCTGTGCATACATCAACGGTGACAACCAGTAGCTCCACACCCACCACTTCTTTATATTATCTGTACAAAGGATCACAGTTCGAAGACGTTAACAGGATTTACCGAACGAGAAGAGATGAGAAAGAAGTTATTAGTTGGTATTGGACATTCCTACCATGTGACAGGACAAATCCACCTAGTGCAAAGAGCACCAGCAGAGCGAATGAGCCGAACGTGTTGGCCACGATCATAGTTCTTCCTGCTGCAGCTATGAACCGGAACAACGATGAAGCCATCTGACTAACAACAGCAAGCAAAAGGTATTGCCTGAACAACCTGTCGATGAAATTCGACTTTCCGATAAGCTAAAATCAGAAATACTTCTTAGGAGCTGTATCTGATATCTTGTATATTACCTTCCAACAGCTGGATCATATCCAATCACATAATATGTGATGAAAACCCAAACACCAACTTCCACAAGGGTGATTGGTACTTTGAGAATCATTGGTGGGAGAGAATAAGCCCATGAAGGAAAGAACAAGAAGTCCCTCTGCTTGTAGAACACGGGAAGCTTCACAATGGTCAAGGAAATCTCAGCCATGCCATTGAACATGATGACATTGACAGCATAAAACAACGCGCCTACGTAGATTCCCCCTTCGGTGACCGAGCTTTTATGCATATGAGTCCGGAGGAAGAGCGTCATCACAATCATTGCTAATATGGCTAGCTGCAACAACCAAGAACAGCAAAATACATGAGCAAATCTTAGGAGACATTTCTTCAACAAAGTTACACTATTAATTACCTACCTGGGTTAGCTTGAAAGTGTAAACAAATGAATTCCTTTTCATAAGCAGAAGCTCTCTAGAGAAGCATGCCTTGAGAAGCTCCCATTTCCCTGCTCCGAACTTTTCAGTTATCAATGCAGCAGGATGACTCTTGGCTTTGTCGAATGGAACCGAGAGATCGTTCGCAATATTCCTTCCAACATGAAATGACTGAAAAGCCTCTGCAAATTCCCTGACATTCACAAATCTGTAAGGCTCATCTCTTCTCGCCCAATACTGCTCCTGATCCTTCCTCGATGTCACCTGCATTTCCCATTTAAATTCACAAGTCATCGGAAAAGGAGACTTTGGGACAAGATTTAGTTGTGTGATCAATGAAACTATGCTCACTTCTTGCAGAAAGTCCGCAACGCCTTTTCTATCAGGACACTGGAATCCCATGTAATCAAAAAATTCAAGGACGTGCTCTCGAGGACCCTGGTACACTATCTGGCCATCCGACAACAGAATAATGTCATCAAAGAGCTCGTAAGTCTCTGGAGCGGGCTGCAGGAGAGATATGACAGTTGTTCCATTGAAGATATGATTGGCCTGCTTTATTGAGTTAACAATTTGGTAAGTAGTAGAGCTATCTAAGCCAGTGGAAATTTCGTCCATAAACAGCGACTTCGCTGGTCCAACCAGCATCTCCCCTGCAAAGATCGGCCATAGACATCGAGCATCAGAGAAAAATCATTGCTGTTGCTGAAGTATTGAAAGAGATGAACCAGCAGAGACCATTATGTACCTGTAGTGACTCGCTTCTTTTGTCCTCCAGAGATACCCCTAAGCATGGCATTGCCAACAATTATATCTGCACAGACATCCAGTCCTAGAATCTGAACAGAGTTTCATTACAAGGACGGCGGGAGTAAGTCACAGATAAGCATTGTGCTTGACAACAAATCGACTTAGTACCTCGGAAAGGCAATGGCTGAAAGCTTCTAATTACTCTTACCTTGAGATAATAATCAGTGATCACACTGGCCTCTTTGCCTTCTGTTGCTATTGCCTTCATAAAGACATCAATATCCGGATCAGGCTTGATGTTTGCTTCCTTCTCTCTACGTAACAACTCCGACAACATCTCTGAGAATCCAAAAACATCGTTGGCCACAGACTTCGCAGATCAAAAATATACTAAAATCGAACAAGTATTAAAGACTAACCGTATCGGTGACCAATTCCTTGGCATCTAGCAGCAAATTCCAAGGTCTCTCTGACAGTCATTTCTCCCAAATGCAGATCATGCTGGCTGATATATGCTGCATTTCTCTGGGGGACAAACTCATACATCTCATGTCCATTATAGGTCACCTTACCAGAAACCTTCAACTTCGGATCAAGTTTTCCGGCTAAAGCCAACAAAAGAGTTGTCTTTCCAGAACTTGGAGGACCCAGAAGCAATGTCAACCTACAATAAACATTAAGCTTTAAGAAACCAGAAAGCAAAAGTCATAGACAAAACATGACCACTATAACTGGCAGTGTGGTAATCTCAACATGCGGTGATACCATGTTAGAATAAAAGTACGGGTTGGATACAGAGATTTTAACGATTATGATTTCAACAATTACCTTGAAGGCTTAATAACTCCACTAACATCTTTAAGAATGTTAATCTGCTTCTTTCTACTCGGAAGTAGGTGAAGAAAGTTGAGAATTCCCTATCACATTGCAACAAATCAGGTTTAAATTAAAAACCCAATAATCCTTTAAATAAAAAAACTAAAAACCCAATAACAAAAAAAGGGACAAATAAGAAAATTAGAAAATTCTGATGATACCTCTACTACATTGATGTAGAAATTGAAAACAGTAGGCAAAGCCCTGCTCCCCGTATGAACCTTTGCTTCAATATTTAAATGTTCAAATCGAACCTCAATTGTTGGGAGCACAATCCCAACTCTGCAATTCACAAACCAAAAACTAACATTAATATTAGACCCACTACATAAAAAAAAAACTCTTGGACTGCTATACGTAACATGCATCCATACTCATTCCAACTTAAACTCGGTTTTTTTGACCGAAAAATATTTTTTGAATTCAAACAGAATTAAAAAATAAATAAAAAAGATATGAGAAAAAGGGCTGATCGACTAGGAAAAAAAATAATATATATTTTTAGGAAAACAAAATGGATGCATCATCATATCAAATTAAAGACATAAAATAAATAGCTAGTCCATTTTTTTTTGTCAAAGTTACACTTATTTACCTATCAATCCGGCTCTTGAACTTCAACAAGAAACTCTCATTATCCTTCTCCGGAACTCTCACCAATCTCTCCAAAAGCTCCTTCCTCTCTTGCAACCCAAGGTGGTCAATGTCAATCTCACCAGCTCCGCCCTCCGGCGTCGTCAGAATCCCTTTCCGGAGACGATCGTACGTCGGAAGCCGCTCGATGGCCGCCCATTTGAGAGACTCCTCGTCGTCCTCGTCGCGAGTCGACCTCGAGAAAGGACCCTCTAAGCTTGCCTCCCTCCATGACCCTTCTCTCCTCATGCTACTGAAAGCTCTGTACAAATCACCAGTAACCTCCATTGTCTTTGAAGACCGACCCTTCTTGTGAATTCTCAATAAGTTTAACCAATAAATAAGGTGTTAGAAAGGTGACAAAGGTGTTTGGTTGGGGAGTTATTACCAGGTTTGTGAACGTTTCGTTTTGGTTTGTTAGTGTACAGCTGGAGACGAAGACCAATATTGTAATAGTGTTTTTTGCTTGGGGACGGTGATTGGTGAAGGTACTTTGAGGTATATTGGGGTATTTATAGGATATTAGATATTGGCTTTTCGTAGGATCTTGAATTAATACTAGATGCATAGTATACAACTTTTTCTATTTTATGAGTTTGTTTTGGTTTTCTCTTCCTGGAGTAGTTACCTTATTATATAAGCAAGATTGATTGGTTGCTCATTTTGACATTCTTTCTATAAAAACTATTCAATTTTGTGCATGAAATTGAAGACTTACAATATATTACGTTATCAAATAAGATTTTTGAATCATAAAAAGTCATTTCAAATAAATAAGTTAATCTTAATTAAGAATTTATGAATGTATTTTTTTTACACCAATAATTATACCTAACAAAAAAATAATCACAGACTTCTACCAAATCATATAACTCTTGTGCTAGACATCAGCTAGTCTTAATTAAGATTGTTTATAGATATTAATCAATACATCATGTACATGCATATTCAGGGAGAATTTCCTTTGTATTAGGTATAACATTGCAAACCATGAGCTTCATTTTGGTGAAAAAGTACTTCGACAGAAAAACCGTAACCAATATTGTCTTTTTCGTTTTGGTTTGTTAGTGTACAGCTGGAGACGAAGACCAATATTGTTATAGTGTTTTTTGCTTGGGGACGGTGATTGGTGAAGGTACTTTGAGGTATATTGGGGTATTTATAGGATATTAGATATTGAATTTAATACTAGATGCATAGTATACAACTTTTTCTATTTTATGGGTTTGTTTTGGTTTTCTCTTCCTGGATTAGTTACCTTATTATATAAGCAAGACTTGATTGGTTGCTCATTTTGACATTCTTTCTATAAAAAACTATTCAATTTTGTGGGATTTTTTTTTAAAAGGGGTTACTGTTCATCCATATTCAACAAATTGGTGTTACTGTTTACGTAAATTCGATTTTGGTGTCCAGCGTGGACCGCCGGGATAAAATCCCGTTTTATGGTAAAACAAACGGAAATCCAGCCCGTTTTTACCATAAAACGGGATTCTACACCGTTTATATAAAACGGCCTGAAATCCCGTTTTATGGTCAAACGGGGCTTAATCCCGTTTTGCTGACCAGAAAACGGGATTTTAGCCCGTTTTTTGGTTATCAGGAATCCGATACGAAATCTCGAATTCACGGGCGGAATTGGATTCTGAGATTTTCTATCTACCAATAAACGGGAAAAAATCCCGTTTTTTGGTTGAAATTTGGCTATATAAAAAACTCTCAGAGAAACGAGTTCACAGACGGGAAAAAGGGAAAAAAACGGGTTTGGGCGAATTATTTGCACAAATTGAAGCTTCGGATTCACGCTTCAAGGAGGTAATTAATTGTAATTAATTTTTTGTTATATAGTTAGTTTATGAATTTTTGAGCGGTGGTTATTTTTTGTTAGTGTAGTTAATTATTGTTAATGGTGATTATTACAACTTGATAAATGATTAAGAATGGTTCTTGTTAGTTTGATTTGGTGAACTGTAGTTATTAAATTCGTGATTTAGGAAATATTGATGTAGTTAATTATCGTTAATGATAATTAATTAAGAAAAAATGTTGTTAGTTTTATTTTGTTGATCCGTCGTAATTAAATTCGTGAATTAGCTAAGATTTGTATTTTTAATTATTGATATTGTTGAAACGTGAAAGTTGATAAATGATTAAGAATGGTGGTTGTTCGTTTTGATTTTTTGGACTGTTGTTATTAAATTCGTGAATTAGGTAAGATTTGTGTTGTTAAATATTGATAATGTATAACTCGTAAGTCGAAATGATGCAATTGTATTAATTAGGGGTAGAATTTTAATTTGACTTGTTTGAACGTATATATAATTTTCTTATGTAGAGATCTAAAATGTCTCCGCGAACTGTTCATATAAGAGTGTTGTACGATGGAGAATGTAAGCAAAATAGGCTTACCGGTTTTGAATATGAAGGAGGGTGTGAAGCGAGGCTGAAGTTTCACGCAAATAAGTTAACGTATGAGCGGTTATGTCAAAAAGTGGTTGAGAAGATCTCTTTTGATGATAATGAAGAAATAGAAGAGTTGTTATTTAGATGTCCTGTTGCTTCAGGAAAGTTTCGGCTAGTGCGAATTAAGCATGACGGAGATATTGTGAAAATGGTGAAGACCATGGTCAATTTCTCTGAGGTGGATGCAAGTGAAATAGCAATGGACATAATTGTGGAGAAGAGAATCTGTGAGGAGTATGAACCAATTCCTGTCCAAGATAGCGAATCGGAAGAAGAAGTAGATTTGGGGTTGGATCCAAATACTCCATATGCCACCACGAACTTGGAGTCAGATTATGACGAAGAAGAAGAGGAGGTAGAAGAAGAAGCAGACGAGGAAGAAGAAGTAAACGACGAGGAAATTGAAGAAGAAGAGCGAAATTTTGAGATGGAAGTAGAAGAATCACATTGGTATGCACAACTTCCCGTCCTACATCGTGAGAAATCACCAATGACCATACATGCTGATCAATGGGGTTATGATGTTGCATCTATAAGCTGTTGTGGATTTTTGAAAGAAGGCAGTATGTGGAAAACAAAAAATGAAGCTATTCGGGATATTAAGGCATTCTCAATGCAAGAGGGCAGAGAGTATGTAGTTAAAGAGTCCAGGCCGTACACGTATTGTGTTGAATGCAAGAAAAAGACCAAGGATGGTTGTAAATGGAAGATACGTGTATCACAAGATGGAAGAGATGTATTGTTTGCTTACTGGAAAATTGTGAAATACGTCTACCCTCACACATGTGTTCGCCTTATGGATAATCTTGATCATCGGTAGCTGTCCTCGAAGTACATAGTAGACATGATTATGGCTAGAGTAGAAGATGAACCAGATATTTCTATTAAGTCTTTACGACATGAGTTGCATGGTCGCCTTGAGTATATGCCTTCGTATCCAAAGACTTGGTGGGCAAGAGAGAAGGCATTCGCCAAAATTTGGGGAAGTTGGGAAGAATCCTACAGTCGGCTACCTAAATGGTTTGCAGCGTGTAAGGCCAGCAATCCTGGAACTGTGGTTGAATGGGAATATTATCATAGTAGACCGGGTGGAGATCACTACACAGGAGCTTTTGAACCAGGCGTTAAGATGTTCCACAGACTTTTCTGGGCTTTCAAGCCTTGTATTGAAGCTTTTAAGCATTGCATGCCTGTTCTGCAAATTGATGGAACTTTCTTATTAGGGAAATATCAACATACCCTGTTGATCGCTACTGCTGTTGACGGTAATCAAGCCATAATTCCGATAGCATTTGCTCTCGTCGAAAAAGAGAATAATGAGAGTTGGGCCTTTTTTATGGAGCAAATCAGGTTGCACGTTACCAATCGGCAAGGTATATGTGTGATCTCTGATCGACACACGGGTATAGTCAATACAATGACTGATACACATGGCTGGGGAGGACGTATGGGTGTTGCACATCGATATTGTCTTATGCACATTGCTAGCAATCTCAACAAACATTTCAACAACCCGGCAATGAAAAATGTGATGAAGATTGCAGGTACTAACATCCTAGTTCAAATAACGTATACATTCAGATTATTTTAGTTTAGTATTCATTATAAAACGATATCAAATGTAATGTTTGTAGGAATGCAAGCCCAACGCCACAAGTTAAATGGTTATTTATCCCAGATATATCAAGTTGATCCTGGCGTATATGAGTGGATGATTAAACATGACGTGCATAAATGGAGTTTAGCTCTAGATGGTGGATATCGATATGGTAATATGACGACAAATATTGCCGAGTCCGTAAATCATGTTTTCAAAAGAGCACGGCGACTTCCGGTAACAGCAGTGGTTGTAGAGATTTATGCAAGGCTTACTGAGTATTTCCAGGAGAGAGCAACTAAGTGTATTGAAGAGTGTATTCCTGGTGAGATCACATTGCCAAGGGTGCTCCGTGCGAAGTTAGAAAAATGGGAGAAGAAAGCAAACCGGCATATTATCTCTATATTCGATCCCCACATTGGTGATTTTAGTGTATTGACTGGAAAATCAATGCGCACAGGAAAAGGTGGAAATACTCATAGGGTGCGTATGGACCTGAGAACATGTGACTGTGGGAAATTTCAAGCATTTCACTATCCATGTTCACATGCAATGGCTTGTTGTATTCGGATGGGCATTCCGGACTACAGGATATATGTCAACCCTTACTATCACCTCGAGACGACACAGTTGTGTTATCAGCATTTATTTGTCCCTTTGGGAAATCCTGCATACTGGCCACCAGTAGAAGATCAAACTATTACCAAGATTATTCCCGATGAACAAACTATATGGGGTAGAGGTCGACCAAAGAAGCGAATACAGAATGAGATGGACCAAGCACCTTCACACATTACGTGTAAGTTATGCGGTGGAAGGGGTCATGTTCGAACTGACTGTACAAATATTGCTCTCGTTGCACAATATACAGCAGAAAAAACAGCAAGATCTGCAGCACGGGCGGTAGCTAAGGCAGCTAATAGGGTAGCATCTAGGGTGGTAGCTGGGGCATCAGTAGGGCCGATAGCTAGGTCGGTAGCAGATAGGCCTAGCACTAGTAGATTTCGTCCGCAGTGACTCATATGTTATGAACTCAGTCATTCCATTTAGATTATTGCTTTTGTGAACTTCATGGTGGTGATGTAATGTTATGAACTCAGTCATTCCTTTTTTTAGATTATTGCTTTTGTGCAATTCGTGGTGTTTTTGTAATGTTATAAACTTAGTGGTGTTTTTTAGATTATTGCTTTTGTAAAATTCGTGGTATTGCAGTAAGAGTGTTGAAAACTCAGTGGTGTTTTTTATATTATTGCTTTTGTGAAATTCGTTGGTGTTTCGGTAATGTTGTAAACTCAGTGAGTTAATGTTTATAGAAGGTTTAAGTTAATGTATATTGTTTCAATTATTCAGATATGAGCAGGCATGGCAAGGCTCACGTAGGATCTGACGATGAGGATTTGGACGAATACGAGTACCATTCACCACCGCCAGTCATCCATCTACCAAGCAAAAATATGCAGGATTTATATGACTCAAAGTTTGGTAGTATCTTTAAATGTCTAACAAGGCCACCTCCAGGTTACATTGACCCAGTAGAAAAGGCAAAGGCTGAGAAAGTGAAGGTTAAGGCTGAGAAAGAGGCAAAAGCGAAGAATCATGCGCTGAAAGAATTATTTGGGGAGCCTGATGCATGGACGCGTGCCAAAACCTATCTTCGTAATGAAGGTACTTATTCATAACTAATTAACGATAATTAGTATACAAATTAATATGCACATTATTTTCGTATACAGGTTTGGTCGAGAAGACAGGATTATTTCTCGGGACTTCACTTTATAAATTCAAGCGCACTCAAGAAGATTGTATCATCAAAGATGTAATATCAATAATAAATGTTGTAGCTAATTTTTTTATTACAATTTCCTAATAAAAAATTTTACAATTTTATCAGATGATGGTTGTGCTAGTTTTGAGTATGCGTCCCTTTAAGGTATATACTATAACTTTTATTTCTAAGTTTAGACTTCAACATTTCTTATATAATTGTACTAAAATTTTGCTTATTGTGTAGGACGGTTTGGTTGATCCAAGTATGCGTTCCTTATTTGATGGTCATTACGAGGCAGAATTTAAGGTATATACTATGATCTCCATTGTAGAAAACTGACTTGTGCGTTAGAGACAAAATTGTATTAATATTATGGTTATTGTATAGGACGATTCGACTGAGTGTCATGGTTATATAGATGACAAAACTGGGTCCATACATCCTGGGTGTGTTCTCCTTCTTCTGAATGTAAGTCATTAAAAAAATTATTGTGCACTGTTTATATATCCGTACAAATAGACTTAAACTTTCTTGATAACTCTACATTTTTTAGGTGAAGGTCGAATGGAAGTGGGGAGAATTCAATGAACTTAACGTTGGGAAAGACAATATTTTCAAGGTATTTCCGATGAAAGAAGAATAAAGCTCGGAGTGAAATAAGCGGATGTAATAGTTGGTTGGTGTTGCCGCTGTACTTTGTGTGTAATTTTTAAACTCGATCCATCACTATCTGAATAATCTATCGGAATAAGCAGGAAAATGATGTAAGATTTGAACAACTGTTTTAATATGCAGGAAAATGTTTAAGTGAAAGCAGGATTCACAACATCAAAAATGCAGAAATGATTAAAAAAAATACAAACTAAAACATATCGGTGACCCTACTTTTTCTTCTCAGCATTTTTAGTGTCCTTGGGTCGGCGACCGAACAGTATTCCATATCGACCCTTCCCACCGGACATGATTTTCGATCCAGTCTGGGATATAATATCTGCCTCCTTTGCACGACGTCCTGGCTATACACGAATTGCATTTACTTCTTCCTGTTCCCTGTGCGAAGGACCGTCTTCAGTCCCGGTTCCACTATCGTCAAAGGATGACAAACTAGGATCGGTAGCCGCCTCAGGAGGTGTTATTCTTTGCCTGTGCAAAGAATAACAAACAATGCAAAGAATAACAAACGATTAATAAAAAAAATGATAAGTTGTTCAAATTTGAAAGAACTTCACTCACCTGTGCGAGCCATCATCGGATGTCTCCACTGGTCGTTGCTACCCCTGTAGCTGAGGACGGACACCCAACATTGGTGATGTAAATGCTGATACAGGATCATACTACTGAAAAGCTGATCTCGGTAATTGCGGCAACCAGGATGTCCCTATGTCTGGTACTCGCATTCCTAGAGATGTCTGGAATGCATGACCACCAAACATGGAGAAATCGGAGCCGAAAAAAGCATTCTCTGCCAATTGGTCTCCAAAATATCCAGTGGGTACGCTAATGATAAAATAATAGAATATAATTAACATTTAAAATGATTAACTAATTAACGGTTATTAATGATGTTGGGAGACATACCTAAACAAGGACTGCATAAAAGTAGGAGGTTCTAGACCCGCATTTCTAGAAGTATCAATATCCGGTTCCTGCATTGGTGAGTAAGGTGGCTGTGATGGCTGTGTAACATGCGGTTCCTGCATCGGTGAGTAGAGTGGCTGTGATGGCTGTGTAACATATGGTTCCTGCATCGGTGAGTAGGGTGGCTGTATAGGGAGATGCACCTGTGAATCAGCCTGACTCATGTAGTCTCCCCTCTCCATCGGAGCGATATCGCTCTCCGGTTCTGTATAACCTATTGTCATCTTGGCCCGACGATTGAACAAGTTCACCCGCCGTCTTGTAACAGGAACTCTCTCTGCATCTGGTATGTTGTATACCATAGTTGGCGGCGGTGGCAGAGGTGGATCTGATTGGGGTATGTCTCTATAGCATCGGTCCTCACCAACAAACCGTAATGCCACATCCGCTAAAGTCCGCATATGGGAATCAGGCTGAGTCTCATGGCGCAGATGCTCAACAGTATCAGCCTATAGTTGATAATCAATACATAATATGATATTATTTATTGAAAAAAAAGTATGATAAACCCATTGAGTCTCATTTTTAAAAAAAATATGAATTGACAAAGTAATGAAGAGTACTTACACTTCTGTAGACCTGAGCACTAACATGGCTGATAAAACGTCGGGTATGACGTCGGTACCAATCCATATACCCGTCGTGGTAGTGGAGCGCTAAGTGCTCGGTAGGTACTACTGGATGTAGCACATATGTATGCCGGCAGTCCTTCCATAAGCTGACATGCCCAGGGAATAGATCATCCCATTTCGTGCCCCGTTGACCACGAGCACCCATTACTGTCGTGTGCGTCCCTGCGTCAGGTTCAGTAGGTGCTGGAATACCTTGAACGTACCCAAATTGTTTTAACACCCGATCTGGATAATGCCACTCTATGGCATAGAATGATATCAGCGGTACCCTAGCAAGCCATAGCCGTCGATCTTAATGACATCTACCAGGCAACTTTGTAATAATGTCATCGGTATATGGCCGCCAAACCACCTACGATAATAAATACAATTAAACTAAATAATGAAATTACTGTATTCTAGTATATGTAAAGATTAATTACTTACATCTTCATCTCTGAGCTGATCCAATTTCTGCCGATGCACCGATACGAGAATACACTTCTTCGAGATTTGCCGATTTATCGCTCCGGACCACCTGTAAAAATGTGTAAATATTAATATAAATAATACACCAATAATAAAACAAGTATATGTATGTGATGAAGAAAATATTATTACCTTATGCCCAATGCCTGATCATATTCTTGGACCACTGGGTTTTTGATGACAAATCAAAGTGGCACAATCCTCTCGGCAGCCCACATAGTCAGAAGCGCAAGATCTCCAGAGATAACACTAGCATCCCAGTTAGTGGCCCTGCACAACTGGTAATACAGATGTGCCAGACATGCGCTTCCCCAGCTATACGATGCTATTCGATCGAAATCCAATAGCATCGACAACCAGCACGAGTTGACCCTCGACTCGGTCGTCTCTGGAAACAGAATGCAGCCTATGATCCGCATGATGCTCGCCCGGATATACTGCCGAACTGTCTCATTGTCAGCATCATCAGGTAACTCAGCAGGATCGTACATCTCCTCGAACCATTTTAGCTGAATGAGATTGCCGAGCGTACTCCCCGGTGTAGACTTCGGGTTCCTACCAAAGCACGCCAAACACATCTCTGGCCAGTCGGTAGGTGTCTGATGACCTGTCAGTGGGGTGCCGTCGATCAGAAGTCTGTAAAGTACAGCAATGTCCTGGAGCGTAATCATCATCTCTCCTACCGGTAGGTAGAAAGTATGTGTCTCTAGTCGCCACCGCTCCACCAGAGCAGTAATCACAGCTGCCTCGATCGGGACGTGACTGGTGCACCATACATCCCAAAATCCTGTGATCTTCATGTACCTGATGAACGCATCATTTTGCACTGGCTTCTGCTTCCAGGTACGTCGATAGACCTTCAGTGAGGCCTCCAAATCAAAAGTAGCATCTCGCCCAGTCCCGACATTCCAGACAGCTTGCGACCGATGTACCGCTTGATGCTTCAAGACACTCGGATCAATAGGACCTCCATCACCTAAATAGTCTGCGTGCGGTAGTGATGCCATCTCTGAATAAATTAAATTAAATAACAACATAAATTAGTTATCATTAACTCAAAAAATGCACATTAAATATATCAATAACATAAATTACTAAATTGTATTCAAATTGCAAATTAGTAAACAAATCGATAACATAATAACATTCAAATTACAATACAAAATAATTCCAAATGACATTAAAAAATAATCCCAAATCACATTAACAAATTATTCAAAATCACATTCAAAAAATTATTTTCACATTCAACAAAAAAATCCAATAACAACACAAATTAGTTTTCATTAACTCCAAAATGCACATTAAATATATCACCCCTAAACAAAAATTACGATAATTTAAATTACTAAATTATATTCAAAAACCAAATTCCTAAACTAATAACACCGGTACATTCATTCGAAAATATAATACTAAATTGATGTTCACGAATTCAAATTACAATACAAAATATTTCAAAATGACATTAAAAAATAATTCAAAATCACATTCAAAAAATCACAATTCTACATTCCAAAATCACATGCAACAAGAAATTCCAAATTACAATTCTACATTCAACAACCAATTCCAATTCTAATTCCAATTCTAACAACCAATTCCAATTCCAACATTCAATTCAATTCAAAAATTAGGGTTTCGAGTCACACCTCTTCCGTGGACGGGCAACCACGGCTCCTCTGTGGACGGGCGGTTGACGGCTGCTCCGTGGACGGGCGGTGGACGGCTCCACGCGGTGGTCGTCGGTCAGATCGGGTCGGACTTCAAAAAATGGGGAGGGGCCTCTCGGAATTCGGAAGAAATGAGGAAGATGAATTGTGTCGGGGTGAATTCCTGTTTTAAATCGGGTGGACCAAAAAATGGGTTAAAATCCCGTTTCTTGGTTAGTTAAACGGGAATCGAGCCCGTTTGACCAAGAAACGGGATTTCAGGCCGTTTTTTAGAAACGGTGTAGAATCCCGTTTTATGGTAAACACGGGCTGGATTCCCGTTTAACTGACCAAGAAACGGGATTTTACCCCGTCAGTCCACGCTGGACACCAAAATCGAATTTTTGTAAACAGTAACACCAATTTGATATATCCGCATGAACAGTAACCCCTTTTAAAAAAAAAATCCATTTTGTGCATGAAATTGAAGACTTACAATAAATTACGTTATCAAATAAGACTTTTGAATCATAAAAAATCATTTCAAATAAATTACGTTATCAAATAAGACTTTTGAATCACAGACTTCTACCAAATCATATAACTCTTGTGCTAGACATCAGCTAGTCTTAATTAAGATTGTTTATAGATATTAATCAATACATCATGTACATGCATATTCAGGGAGAATTTCCTTTGTACTAGGTATAACATTGCAAACATGAGCTTCATTTTGGTGAAAAAATATTTCGAAAGAAAAACCGTAACCGAAATCCTAATTAAGATGTACAGTGGGTTATGAAAGTATGACATCGTCTTTTTTTAGTTTTACTAGCAATGTTTGATCCTGGACTCAGTAAAATTCTTGTTGGCGAGCACATACATAACGTCAGATCTCACGTCAATGGTGTATCAAGCTCCTAAAATACTGTGAGCTAATTTAGCCACGTGGCACATAGTCGGCACATGGCCATACATAGAATTATGTTATGCATTTCATTGGCGGCTGCACTAAAAATGTTGCGGAATGGAAACAAACTTGTATAGCTACAAAAATTGGAAACAAGACATATGCAGTCTAAAATACAAAAGTCAAAACGAATAGGTACGAAGGCAGAGGTAGATTCACAAGTGACCTCCTGGCTCCTTCCAATGCCAATGGCACGTAGCTGACAGGCACACTGATGTGTTTAGCCAAGGATGAACAAAATGCAAATTATTGTATTTTAATATTCTGCTATAAATTGTATTTTATATGTTATGTTAGAATATTCAACTTCTAATATTATGTTACAAATGGTGGATTTTTGGACAAGAATTAACGGATCATACGAGTTTTTTTTATCTTTATGCTTGTTCTCCTCTCCAAGTGAAAAGCAGAACGGAAAATGCTTTTACTTCACATTGATTATATAGAAGAAAATATTTTTTTCTATTTTTCTTCCACCACCGACTCTTATAAGATAATTCCAGTATTTATAATTTGTTGGAGTGGTGTGTTATCGAGATTAATTCAGAGATGGTCGATGAGATTTTATCGAAAATAATTACACCATATACATGTAGAGTTCTTCCCAGAATTTTAACAAAATTAGCAAATTTCTCATAGAACCTTTACACTTGACCATTTTTCTTAAAGGTAATTGTTGGTTTTCGCGTGGGTAATGAACATTTAATTACACAAATAATAAAGTTTAATTAAATGCAAATTAAGCTAAATTCATGACGCTTACTTGTTGAAGCGATGTCCCGCGAAGTCCCGCAACGTTGTTGGTGAGTTGCCAGTCGAAGCTCGATCACGTTCGAAACGAATAGATGCCCAGATTCTACGAATGTACCTATCTGTATATCTACCAAAATTATCAGTGACTAAACTGTAATTCTATTTCCTGAGAGTATTCTGGATGGCAAAAGTTCCAAATCAGTCCCGATACTTTCATATTTATAGGGATTGCACTACCTAGCTGGCAGCTGCGTGGGCTGCCACTAGGCGTGCCACGTGGCAAAAGTGGCAGAGTGCACACGTGCGTGCGCCATGTGTTGCCACGTGGCATAGGGCTGTCGCATGTCGTCCACGTGGCAGCCATGTGTCATACGCATGGACCACCCACATTAGCATGACGTGGCATCATGTCAGCACTTACGTGGTTTACTCAACTGGTTGCTGACATCATGATGACGTCAGCATGGATCAATGGACCGGGCTGGTCCATTGACCGACCCAATAAGTTTAGGCTTGCTGGACCAAAATCCAACAATCTCTCACTCATTCATTATTGATCACAATCAACAATGGATGCAACTTAGGCCCAAAAGTCTACCAGATTCCCACTCAGTCATTATTGACCACAGTCAATAATGTATAGATAATGATTTATAGGATTTCGTGCGACCAGCACACGTCGAGTCTGTTGAGCTAAAATTCAGAAGCATCGACACACGAGCTAACTAAATACTAACATCTTGATATCTCACATATAATAAGTGTGCTTTTACCCCAGGACTCATGTCACATTCCATTGTTCACACAATGATTTCAAACAATTTTATTCGTGTTTACTATTGTACTTTTCAATACAATTAATGCACCTAAACAACGAATCTCGAAATATGATGGACAGAGTTCCTTCTCCCTTAACTATATTCTTTCCATAATGATTTAGTCTGCTTTTCTAGTCAGCCCTACCAGGCCGAATCAATATGTCATGACCTTTTCATGGACTTTCTAAGCTAGCAGCACTAAATCACACTTGCAGAATATGTTTAGGATCTTAAGGGCAAATATCGGGAACCACAGTTCTTGACATGCAGTCTCACACTAGGGATTGTGAAATTAATGAACATTTTTATCCTATTTGATGGTCGAACAGCACATAAGATACACATTCTCGTGTTATGGTGTAAATTTCATCTAATAGGAACACATGTCAATCAATACCACACTAAAGTCATAGCCACAGCTTTTAGGCTTTAAAATAGAGGGTATGATAAGTTCCACTTAATTCTTATCATATGGATTATAGAAAATCTAAATACAGTAACTCATTACTGTATCCCATTAACAATCTTGCTTCCTCTGCAAGATGGTATTATCGCCATAGGATAATACACATCTAAAATATCCAACAGCTGCCTCATCTCAATCAAGAATCAACACATTTGGCTCCCACTGAGGTAAACACCCGTGTGAGTAGGCTACTTTTCTATCTGACACATTACGCAAGATTATTCATATTGCCAAAAACAAAACTTCTTTATTTAAAATTAAAACTATCGCAAACCTACTGACTTTACATGTTTCTCGAACACTTCTTGATATAACACTTTGGTCATTAGATATGCAACCATATCTCGCATAGATATATATTTCATATACAACTCTTTGTGTTTCACTAAATTTCTAACAAAATGAAATTTAATATCTATATGTTTAGCTCTCCTATAAAAATGCAGATCCTTAGCATAAGCTATAATTGCTTCATTATCGCAGAATAAACACACTGGTTCTACTGAGTTAATCAGGAACAGATGATTCAAGAATCTTTTCAGCCATACTTCCTCTTGTACAGCATAAGCTAAAGCTACATATTCGGCTTCCATCGTTGAGAGGGATATGCAAGACTATTTTTTGCTACTTCATGAAATGGTAGCCCCTCCCAACAGGAAAGAAAAGTCAGATGTAGATTTTTTCTTGTCCACGTCACCCCCTCTCAATCAGCGTTAGTGTATCCCTTCAGCTTCATGTCTCTACCTTGATAGCATATAGAATATTCTAATGTGGCATTCAAATATTTTAAAATTCTATTGACAGCTAACCAGTGAGACATACGAGGATTGGATTGATATCCGCTTACAATGCCCATAGCATAGCAGATATCAGGTCTCATACACAATATTGCATACATAAGACACCCAATTATATTGGCATAAGGAATCTTTTCTATATTCCTTTTCTGTTCAACTGTGATTGGACATTGGTCTTTGTTCAAATTACGACTTTTTACTAATGGAACATACTTTAGATTGCTATTATTACAATTGAAACATTCTACTACTTTATGAATATATGTCTCTCGTAAAAGAGACAATATTCTTTTTGAACGGTTCCTCGACATCTTAATTCCAAATATGTAATCAGCTTCTTCTATTTCTTTAATATCAAAATTGGAGGAAAACCAATTTTTGATTTTGACAAGTAGTTTCATGTCATTTGAGGCTAAGAGAATGTCATCAACATATAAAGTGATGATGATAAATTTCTTACCTAATCGCTTAACATACACACAGTATGATCTTCGTCTATCATAATAAAATCATTTGCCATGATAGTATTATGAAAATGAATATACCACTGTCTAAATGATTGCTTAAGGTCATAAATTGATCTAATCAATTTGCAAACTTTTTGTTTGTAGCCTTTTTGGATATAGCCCTCTAGCTAAATCATATAGATTTCTTCATCCAATTCTCCCTGGAGAAAAGTAGTCTTAACATTCGTCTGATGTAATTCTAGATTCATGTTAGCGATCATTGCCAAAATGACCCTAATGGACGTGAATCTAACAACAGGAGCAAAAGTCTCCTCATAATTTATTTCTTCCTGTTGTCTAAATCCCTGTGCAACTAAACTAGCTTTGTATCTTTCGATATTGCTTTCTGCATTATGCTTGACTTTGAGACCCACTTATTCCCAATAGCCCTACGTCCCTTAGGTAGATCAACCAGGTTCCAAACTTAATTTTTGGTCATGGAAGACATTTTTTCCTCTTTAGCTTTAATCCATTCATTCTTTTGTGGAGATGACAGAGCTTCAGAAATATTTTTGGGTTCATCTATATCCTGAAGTATGGTTAGTAGAACTTCTCCTGGATCACCAAGCTTTTTCAGTGATATCAAGGAAGCATTGGCCTCACCTTCGATAACAAATCATCGACGAGGTATGCTAGTTCTACTAGACCTACAAAATTTCTGATTTTGATAAATATCTCTCATGTATTCATCATATCTAGGAACTGTACTGCTACTATGTGGTAGTTTCATACTCCCACTAGAATATGGAACTATAAGCCTTTCAGGACTAAGATGAACGTCTTTCGGACCTTGTTCAGATGGAAAGTCATAACTTTCTATCTCAATTCTCCCACTTGGAAGAGTAGATCTAGAAGGCTATGGTTCAACTATTTTATAAAGACCAAGGTTATCACTAACTTCTTTAAATTTAGGAAACTCATTCTCCAAAAAAGTGACATCACATGACTCAATTTCTGTTACATATCCATTCTCCAGTTCACTAATGAAAACATATCCTTTAGATACAGCAGGGTACCTTATAAAGATATTTTTTCTACCTCTCAGTCCAAATTTATCAAAAGCACTTGAGGTAGAATAGACATAGGATGCACGCCCCCATAGCTTAAAATAGGATAGATCGGGTTTCTGATTTGTCCACATTTCATAAGGGGTGGTTGTAATAGACTTAGAGGGCACATGGTTAAGAATATATGCGATAGTTAGAAGCACATCTCCATAATATGAAATTGGCAAATTTGCCTCGGCAATCATAGATCTAACTATGTCAAGAAGGGTTTTATTCCTTCTTTCAGCCACTCTATTCTGTAGAGGTGTGTAAGGAATGGACAACTGATGTTCAATTCCTTTCTCAACACATAATGCATTAAATTTATCTGAAAGATACTTATTACCACGATTAGTTTGTAAAGCCTTTATCTTTCTATCTTTTTGACTCTCAACAAAACTCATATACATCATGAAGCAATTCAATGCTTCTGACTTGTGAGAAATCAGATATATCAGACTATATCTCGAATAGTCATCAATAAAGGTGATGAAATAATAAGCACCATGTCTTGCCCTCACATTCATTAGGCCACATATGTCAAAATGAATTAAGTCTAATAGAAATTTAGTTTTAGTTCTGGTTTCAAATGATTTTCTAGTACTCTTTCCTTCTAGACAAGGAACGCATTTAAGTAAAATAATAGTCTAGGCTTAGCTAGACGATTTAAGCAATTTTGGCCCACATGCCTAAGTCTAGAATACCACAATCTTATATCATCTTATGATAAATTAGAACTTGTGACTAAGAAAATCTATTATTAGAAACAATATCCAATATGATAAAACTACTAGATTTATAACCGCAACCACAATACATATCATCAAAAAATAGTTTGACAATATCATTCTCAAACAATAGGGAAAAATCCAAAGACATCAAAGTAGTTACAGAGACTAAGTTCCTACGAATGTCCAGAGCATATAACATATTGTATAGAAGGAGAGCACGTCCATCACTAAGGTGTAAACTGCTGGTGCCAGACCTTTCACTTCTATAGACGAGTTTATTACCAATAAAAATGGTGTTTGCTCTATTTGGCAATCTTCAGAATTCAACAAAAGAACTTTGATCTCTAGCTACATGGTCGATTGCTCTTGAATCTATCACCCACAAAGAATGTGATTTAGCAAGAAGGGTACAAGAAGATACATTAATCTCAATCACATTTGAGTTTAAATGTATCTACTTAGGCACATTGCAATCTCTTGCAAAATGCTCCTTCTGGCAGTTATAACATTTCACCTTTGAAATGTTAAATACCTTCTTTTTTGACCCTGAGCTACCTACTTTGACTCCAAGGTTAGCTGCCCTTGAAACAGAAGAATCCTTACTCTTTCCTTTGCCTTTTCCTTTTTTCTTTCTCTTGGAGCTATTTAATCTAATCAAATTATTTTCAGGGTAAGACCTCATAGCTAGAAGATGATCCTCTTCTAGCTCGAGATGTCTAGCAATATCCTTAAATGTCACTAGATTGTCAGAATGAGTAAGGTTCATTTTCATTTGTTACCAGCTTGCAGGCAAGGAACGAATGACAGCTTGAATCTACTGCTTGTCACTAAGCACATGACCAACCTCAGCTAGGTCACTGATCATGTTGGACATCATCCGAAGATATTTCTTCATGGTAACTTCAGCATGCTTCTTAAAGGTGGCAAACCTTATTGTCAAAGCACAAAGCCTTGACACAAAAAGCTTCATGAATTTCAGCTTGAGAGCATCCCACAGCTCTTTCACATTTTTATAAACGCAAAATTGCCTAGTGATATCGTCCATCAAGGAACTCAGCAAGATCAGACAAGTAGTAGAATTCTTCTTTTTCCAAATAACATAGGCATCACTATTATGCCTATGTTGTGTAGTTGTACCTTGTTCAGGTTCGAGCATGACAATTCATATCTACTCGAGAACCTCTTGTTCTTCAAGTACATATTGAATTTTCATGCTCCAATTATCATAGTTGTCCCCGTTAAGCCTCAACTCACGGTTTAATACAACAATAATTGTCCTAGAGGTTATCGTCATTTTTATAGGGAATTATCAAACTATAAGAATACATATAAAAAGTTTGATTTAAGCAATATGAAATAGTTTACTATAATCATATAACTTTAATGACACATAATCTTTGATTAGTCTCAAAATCGAAGTAGGTTGCTAGAGTGCTTTCCATTACCATTCAAGATTAATCTCCAACTAAGGTCACTAAAAATTCACATATAGTAAACTCAAGTGGCACATGAATAAAATAAACACAATTCATTCATTCATGTAGTGTAAATGTATATAAACACGCATGTAAAAACACAAGTATACAGTTGTATAATAAGTACAAAACTTATTACAAACATATTATTTCCTTAAACAACAAATGAAAAAAAAACATAACAGAGATATCCATACATATCACACAAATTTACCCAGATCAAACACCGGTGTGGGCCAACATTGTATCTAGCAACACATGGTAGATTATTTCTGGATTAGATCACATATCTCCCAAAAATAAGATTTGAAAAATAAATTTTCAAATCTCCAATGCGCCCTTGTAATGAATGGATAAATCTAATAATTTTTGGAACACATTCCAAAAATTATTCAGATAATTTAAACAATCATATATTTTAAAAAATCTTCAAATTTATTCAATTAAAAAATAAAATTACCAAATTAGGATTTAAAACAAATTTAAATCAAAATTAAATTTTAATTGAATTAAAACAAGTCTATAAAGACCTAATTGAAATCTAATTAAACCAAAACAGTACCAAATTAGGATTTAAAATAAATTCAAATCGAAATTTTAGACTCAATTGAATTAAAAATTGTCCAAAGGGACAAATTTGAAATTCAGTTAAAACCATTGTGTATTGATTAGTAATAATCATCCAAGACTTTTAAGATTTTTTTAGAAAACATACGAAATCCCCAAAATACCCCCGACTAAAATCCTTTCCCCTTCCTCACTTTCTCTCTCCCCGATCCACGAACTCGCCCGAAGCCACCTATATGGTAGCTCACAGATGGCGATAAGTTGTCCCTTGCCATCGGGTGGGATGGACTCAACGTGGCCCCAAACCTACAGCCCTACAATGTTTTGTACTGCCGTGGCCTGGTGGAGCTTCGCAGAGGAGATCTCCCTTCGGTTGAGCCGAAGCTCCCGATGATGAGATCTCCCGATTTTTATGACAGTAAGGCCCATAAATGGTATCAACATGTTCGGAACACATCAGGGAACATTTTGAGGTCAGTCTCCAGTGTCAAATTAGGGTTGTGTGTGTGTTAATCGAACGAAAAATCGTCGATTAGGGTTAGGTTTTTTGATTTCAGAATGGCAAATTACAATTTAATGCCAAAGTTTTCGCAAAAAAATCATATGAGCCCAGCTGAATAACAAATATCTGATTGGTGCACAATTGACAAAATTAGTTCGCGATTAAGTTCGAAAACATTCTGATTTTCAATCAAAACATAATTAACTCAATAATTAAATCAAATCATCGAATTAAAATCTCAACAACGTACAAGAACATGTTACAAACCATGCTCTGATACCAATTGTTGGTTTTTGCGTGCATAATTAACATATAATTACACAAATAATAAAGCTTAATTAAATACGAATTAAGCTAAATTAACAAAGCTTACATGTTGAAGCGATGTCCCGCAAAGTCTCGGAACATTGTTAGTAAGTTACTAGTCAAAGCTTGATCACGTTCAAAATGAATCGATGCCTGAATTTCACGAATTTACCTATCCATATATCTACTGAAATTATCAATGACTAAACTGTAATTTCATTTTTTGAGGGTATTCTGGGTGGGAAAAGTTCCAAATCAATCCCGGTACTTCCCTATTTATAGGGATTGCACTGCCTAGCTAGCAGTTGCGTGGGCTGCCACCAGGCGTGCGACACGTGGCAGACTGCACACATGCACGTGCCACGTGTTGCCACATGGCATAGGGCTGACGCATGCCATCCACGTGGCATGCCACGTGTCGGCACGCATGGACGACCGACGTCAGCGTTGACGTAGTTTACTCAACTGGTTGCTAACGGCCGGGCTGGTCCATTGACCGCCCCTATAAGTTTGGGCTTGCTGGGTCGAAATCCAAGAATAATTGTATTAAGATGTCAAGATATATACCATTTATTTTGAGTGATATTCTCTCGGCCCATGATGTTAACGGAGTAGCGACCGGCAATCTCGATAAAACTTAACCATCCCAAAATTTCTAAGAAAAAAGATGTGTTTGAGAAAGAACGTCCCGATACAAAAATATATCTTGACATTAAGTCTCAAAAACCATACTATTCTGTAATCTAGAAAAGAAAAAAAATGGATAAAATAAAAAAAAATGCAAAGTCATATCATAGAATCTTTTAATATTAACTAATGTCTCCAACCAAATTATAACAATAAAAAATTATGTCGGTTACCTTAGTTTTTAAAAAATAAGTACCATTATTATAATGACAATTATTTCCATTACTTAACATATTAAGTTATTAACCATTTGTCTCGAAAACTTGGCTTAAGAGACAACCACAATTAGTGTGGCCTTCCAATGCGCAAATTGGGTGAGAAAAGCAAAAAGCGTCATCTGTTTCTTTTATCATCACCAACAACAAACGGGCACCACAAAAGATCGAACACAAAAACGTCACTCAATTTTTTCAGTCACAATCATCTTTTATTAACGCATTTGTGACTCAAATAATTGTCCATATGACTAAAGTAGAGAAAGTCGCAAAAATGAAGTTTGTGTGTTCCTCTTGTATTTCCATGCTCTACTATCTATATTTATCGGTTTAAACCATCTTAAATCAGTAATTATTAGATTGATTGATTGATTAATTCAAATTCATATTGAATAAAATATTTAAATAATAAAAATACTCTTTTGACAAATATCTAATACCATTATCTTAAAATATTTCACCATTCATTTATGTGCACCTACGACCTATCACATTAAAATTACTCCGGTCTTGGAGTGGGGCAGCAGGATGGGACGCCATACTCTAATTTGCATATCAATGTTCATTGTTCTTGTTATGGTCTCACATTTTTGGGCAAATCAAGAAACTGATACTAATATTGGATATTAGGTAATCTTAATCAAGTGTTGATGATCAAATAGCCAAATTTTAGAAAAGCCCATTAGCAAGTCATCCCGAAGATGGACTGGGCCTACTGGCCTAATTGCATTTAAATTTAACTATCTGTTTTATTTTATATGTACCTAATAATCTGTTCCACTAACATGCAAGCACTTATATTGATTACACATGTTTTGTTTTTTTGGTTAATACTATCTTAATATCATTAAATCAACTAATTCAATATAACCCGATAGAAACTTTGAAAAATAGCACAAATTTTCTAACAAAATTTAACCTTTGACATATTTTTAATAACTTCAACTCTATTACAACTCTTTTATATGTCGTACTACTTTCATCTTTTCTGTTTGGCTTCTGTTCAAAGAAGTGGAACATACACAAAGAATGATTTGTGACAGGATCGTGGAGCACTCTCCTCCATAAACTTAAAAGTGACAATTTTCTTGAACATTTGAGCCTAAAGAAAGAAAATGAGTTTAATTACTAATTAAATTGACGTTCTTGTATGAATGAGATATCCATCACATAAAGATTTTTTTAATCTTTATCACATTCAAATATTATTGGATTCTATCTAGAAAGTAAATTTCTCTTTATAAAATCTTCTAAAAAAATCTGAATCTTTAACAACTTACACCGAATATCATTCTTCCTAACATAAAATTTTTCGCCGAGAATTCCAATATAATTACAAATTTTGTCTTATTTATGCTGAGAATTTCAATTTAATTGGTCGGCATCTTACTACCTGCTGGTGGACTGGACACCAATGGAAACGGCGCCAATGCGCAATTCCTCGAATGTTATGGCTCCAATTGGGTCGACAATTAAATAATAGAAAATAAGTACAAGATTCAAAAATAAACAAGAAAGTGTCCGTCAGCTTTTATGGATTCACTTTCTGGAGAAAAAAAGGCATAAATAAACTATAATGGAATTAGGCTTTAGTTGAATGGAACATTCTTTGCATCTACTTCAAATCTTGTTTTTTTTGGTAAGTCGTCTACTTCAAAATTTCAAACATCGAACAGTTTTGTTCTAGCCCAAGTTACCTGATATTTGAACAAACTCCTCTTTTAAATTTATTATTTTCAAAAACCTTTATAAATTCTCCTAGTTTAAAATAAACACTTTTTGGTATTTAGCTCTAGCACCTGAAAATAATTTCGAAGAGGAACCACGAAAAATGAAACTTTAAGAAGAAAAAAAATTATATAAATGCAGAGAATTGCAGCAGAGACCAGAATCAAACGTCTAGCTCGTTGAGATTATCTTTAAAAAAGATCCCAAATCCAAAAATAAAATAAATCCAAAAACAAATAACTCAACAAACATACACCGACAGGAACCTCTTGAGTTTCGCGACGGCAGGCACTTCTGGCCAGCCGCCAACAGAACCGACTATCTTCCCTTATTCCTACTCCTGCCAGCCTCAATCAAGCTGCATTCTTGCCAAATTCAAATGATGGAGGGATGTTTCAAAACCCTAATTATTTTCTAATACCGAAATGAGAGACCAAAAAGTATTTTTATTTTAAACTAGGAATATGGAAAAGGATTTTTTTGAACAGTAACAACTAAAAAAAATTCAACTAATTTCCCGTAATATTTGGTTATAACTTAAGTTCAGCCAAAGGCTCTAGCTGAATAGAACGTTCTTTGCATCTACTTCAAAAGCTTTTTTTTTTTGGTAAGTCGCCCTTCAAAACTCAAACTCTGAGCAGGTTTTTTTTTGTCGGCAAGATTTTCATAATGTTCATTATTTTGAAAAAAAAATCTGATTAACAAACGATTTGACCAGTGGGATCACGATTCAATATTGAGGCAGAATTATTTTTAAGTTAATAATATTTAAATAGTTAGACCAATGATCAATTAAAAAATGATTGAACTCAGAAGTTTCATTAGTTGAACTGGTCAATACAAATTAAATATTTTGGAAATAATATTTTTTAGAGTTTTGTTAGATAAAATTTAATTACTCGTAAATGATAAAATTTGCAATAGAAGAAGATGATATTTAGAATTAGTAAACATGTCAGTGATTAATGTAACATAATATGATAAAAAATAAATTACACCTAGATCAAATCAACGGTCCAATTGTCCACAGAAAATATCACATCCGAGATATTTTGCAAAATATCTCTCTCCCAAATAGAACCCTTTCCCAGGGTGGAGCACCCCCCAAAATTCACCGCCTGCCTCCTCCTTCCTCTCTTACCCTCCTTCCTCCTTCTCTTTTCTCTTCCAATAATCTCTCCCGGAGTGGAGCAACTTTCTCCCGTTGTGGAGCATCTCTATTTCACCGTCGTTTACAGTCGTTCTTCTGTCCATATCTTGCCGTCCTCTTCGTTCACCGTCGTTGGCACTTGTCTGTGCCGGCCCACCGCCGTCCGTGTCTGCTGTCCGTGCCTGGCTGCTCTAGCAAGCCAGCCTCCTCTGTCCATAACCCGTCGTGCCAGCCTTCCAAGCCGCCCTCTGTCCTTAACAAGCCTTCTTTGCTGCGCCACAACTCTTGCCGCAGAGAAAGCTTTCACAACCAGGAACTCAGTTCTTGCCCTTCATGATGCTTTCTCCACGCTCCTGACGATGTATCCGAAGCTTGAGTCCACCATGAGGATCGATCAGCTGAGGCTTGTTGAGTATGTGCATCTATCCGTGAGTCCACCGTTGATGCCTTCCTCGCCATACTCCCTGTCCAGCGTCGATTGTGCTTGTTGGGAAGCCGTCTGGGCCCATGTTTCTGGTTGGGCCTTTCAGAATTTTGGGCCCTTTTGCTTGTTGAGCTTTTTGGGTTTTTGTATGTTGGGCCTGTTTGCCTTTTGCTGGTTGAGTCCATTTCTATTTTGCTTGTTGCTTTAATATGTTGTTATGTCTCTTTTTCCGAGCCTCGACTGTTTGTTGGCTTTGTCGGAATTTCGCTTTGCTTTTGCTGTTGTTTGATTCGATTTCTGCCGGTTCTGTGTTCCTTTCGGATCTTGCTACTTGTCCAATGGGTGTGGAAGGAGAACCTTGTCTCGGTTGATTCACATCAAACTTGGCTCTCTGCTGAGTGTATCTTGTATACATTCAGTTGCCCTCTCGACTTAGTCTTGAGGTTTTTAATCCGAACTTCATTTCGGCTGTCTCCGCCTCGATCGTTGGTTTTATTACCTATTCGATCGCCCTTCATTCCCGTCTTGTGCCTTCTTGCACTCGTTGGATCGGTTTCAATTTCTGCTTGGCTTTCTTGCTTTGTTCTTGCGATCTTTTTGTATCGCTATGTAACCTTCTTTATAATATAAGTTGTGTTTTACCCCTCAAAAAAAAAATTGTCCACAGAAAATAAAAAATTTGAAACCTCTCCTGGTCTTTTCTTTAAAAGTTAAAACATTCGTACAATTTTAACAACATATCAAAATATATAGTCACAATTTGACATTAAACCTTTATTTAGAGGATAAGAAGCGGGCATTGAATTGAACATAACTTTTTCCCACCAAAAAAAAAAATTGAACATAACTTTTAAGTTAAAAAATATTAAAACATCAAATCTTCTCGAATACTGCTTGATTAGATCACTCATCTAAAAGAGCACTCGATTAGATCTACTTTTGTCACATGCTATTAACTTTCGATTATAATGCATTAAGTCCACTCAACACGAATTGACAATTTCATGTGAATTAAATGATTGGAATACCACAGCTTCGTTGGACGCGTACGATGTGAATTGAATGATTGGAATTATTATACATCAAAATAATTTTTTAAATGCCATGAATTGGTAATGATTAAAATGTTTATTTAGTCGGTCAAAGTCAGGAAGAGTAAAAATATTGAACATATTCGAGTCGTAGTATATGCACTAATTATCGATATAGTTCTTACCATTTTAGAAAATACCATTTCTCTTATTTGATTAAATGTCATCGTAACATGAATTCTGACATCAAGAAAACTACAGTTTCCACCCCCATCAAATGTATACAAAATCTAGTTACAGCTATTTAAAAGTCTTTTTTAATTATGTAACACTCAAGTGAAATTCCGAAAATTTGGCTCAAATTTTGAAGTGCAAACTAGTCCCCACTGGATTTGATTTTCCTCCTCGATCTGCTCAACAACTTGGATGGTGGAGAAGGAGAGAACTCAAATGGAAGAAGCGGAAAATCTGTTTCCCCTTTTATGATCCTTGCAACTTCGGTAATGTCTGGTCTCAATTCAGGCATCTTCTGCAAGCAAGCCAACGCCAACTTGATGCACAACGTTGCCTGCTCCTTGTCGTAATCATCTTTCAACCGTTCGTCCACCAAGTCGAGGATGTTCCCGGCCTGCGCTAGACGCCTGCACCAGCTGATCAGGTTCGCCTTTTCGAGCTTCATAGGTGACGCCAGGATGTGCAATGGCCGCCTCCCCGATACAATGACCAGGATCAGGACTCCTAAGCTGTATATGTCGGCTTTCTCCATCAGGTATCCGCACCCCCCGTACTCAGGTGCAATGTAGCACAGGGTGCCTCTCATGCTCGTCGTGCTGCTTAGCTCGCGGCTGAATACGTCGCCGCTCCACATATCGCTTCCGGGGGACTGCGCATTCTCATTCTTGTTCTTCCTCCACCCCTTCCTGAAACTAAACTCTCCGACTTCCACATTCTCGTCCTGCTTGCATTTTCCGTGTTCCCCGCGCCTAAACAAGCGCAACCTTCGGCTCAAATAGAAACGCGAAATCCTAAACCTCTTCTTGCACCTTGTTTCAGGGCTTCTCAGCTTTTTTTGGCTGCCGTTCTTGCTGATCTCATCCAAGTGCTCTTCCCTCCACCACTCCTCCATCTTCTTATGCTTCTTCCTACAGTTCTTCTTCTCTCTTGTGTCCTTTCCCCCACGCCCCTCGACATGATTCCCGAACCCAAATTCTTGCGATCTACCTTCGTTCGCATCGTCCGTCCTATCCAAAGGCGCAGAAACATGCAACTCCGATCTCTCGGGAGTACTAATCGTCTTATTATCATCGTCCCAATCAGCATTCGTCGTCGACGGGCAAATCTGGCTCCCTATCCACTCCATAACATAGTCTTTACTAGACAATTCACCACTCCCATCCTGCCTCCACCACCAATCCTTACCCCATTGCTTAGCCCGTGACCGTGGCTCATCAGCAACCAAAGAGCCATTAAAACCACAGAGCTCATCTTCATAAGGGACAAACTCGCCACCCGAAACCTCCTTCCCTTTGTCCCTATTGGCATCACAGCTTAGAGCAACTACATCAACACCATTACAGTTCAAAGTCCTAATAACATTTCCATGGCAACCTCTATTACCAGTTTTCGAAGACGAGGTGGCTTGCAGTTGTAAAGCAAGAGCAAAATCTACCTCATGGCAGCTCTCCAAAGGGGTGGCAATTGCAGCCTCAGAGGCCAAGTTCCCTGAAAGATCCTGACTCTTCCAAAGATCATGGCTCTTCCCCAAGTCCTGGCTAAACAAACCAAACTCACCCTCCTCCTCTGTCTTGATCCTCGAAAGACCAAAGTCAGAAACCTTAGCCCTGAAATCGAAATCGAGCAGCACATTGCTAGGCTTGATATCTCCATGAATCACCGGAGGGTCGCACCCGAAATGCAAGAACTCAAGAGCTCTAGCCACATCAAGGATGATGCTAAACCTCTTGGACCAGGTCAGCCCCAAGTTCGAATCCCCGAATAGCATCTCTTGCAGGCTCTTGTTAGGCATGTACTCATAAACAAGCAGCCTCCTGTCCTTGTCCAAACAATACCCCAAGAGGGTCACCAGGAAAGGTGACGATGGTTTTAACCCACCAAGGATTTGGAGCTCATTCTGAAACTCCCTCTCAGCTTGTAACGACACATTGTCAATTCTCTTCACAGCATATAGCTTCCCATCCTTTGCAATGCCTCTGAAGACAGTGGCTGAGCCACCTTTCCCTATGATGTTTCCTTCATCAAACTCATTGGTGGCAACCTTCAGCTCCTTGTATGTGAACTTCTGGAGCTTCAATGGGGCAATTGGATCCAATGGGATAGTTCTCCTTGAATTGTTCCTCCAAAGAGAGGACCAGAGATGGTAGAGGAAGTAGACTACTGTGAGGAGTATAACAACTGAAGCTGAGATGGAGAGTGTTAGGATCAAGATCCTTGTCTTAATGATCAACCCTGGCCTTGGATGGTGAAAACTTGGAGCCAGTGCTCTGGAAGGCATAGTTTCTGTTTGCTAGCTATTGTTTCTGGGTTCTCCAGTGGTTTCCTTGCTATATAACTAGTGTGTTTCATACTACTCATAATATAAGTTTCAGTCGAGTGAAATAATTAGTATCAAATATTAGTGTTCTAGATTAAAGTTGGATAATTATGGGACTATTGATATGGTAATATAGTTTAGTAGGTGTTGTTTGTTTAGGATATCCTAACATATACAGTAAAAGATTATTTTTTTTTTTCAAAAATTTGTATTTAGAAGCAAATATTATTAATAATTCATACGTAATTATTAAAGATGGGTTGAGTGGGAGATGGGTCCCAAGGTGCTTTTGACTAAAGAGCAAGTTTGTGAAGGACCCAGAAAAGTAAAAGTTCCGTTTCAAAAAGGAAAAGGAAGAGAAAAAGTTCTTACAGTATCATGAAAATGTGATCCAATCGTGGGATATACAGTGAATAAGTGGTAACTACAAGAGGTAATTCTTTGGAGCAAAGTGTTCTTTTTGTCTGATGAGACATTCCACTTTGGTAGAGAATTGAACAGTTAAATGCCAAAGATGGAAATATATGGTTATCGACGGTGAATGGAATGGATGTCGATCTATGTTCACTTCGACAAAAAAATCGAACTCAACAATTAACTAATTTAGAAAAATGTATTTATATGCTTGTTTATATAAATTTCTTTTAGTTACCTAAATAAAATAACACTTCACCGATATGCCTAACAGTTCGATGTCGAAACAAATGCAAAAATGTCACTGACACTTGACAAGGGAAAATATATATATATTTTTTTTGAGTTCCTATTCTAGTTCCTATACTAATACCTATTCTATTACAACGTTAATGTCATGAATCGAATCCTAAACTTTCCAAACCCCTCCCCACCTTTATGCCGCTGGACCAAAGGTCACTTGGCAACAAGGGAAAATAAATTGATGACAACCAAAGCGTGGCCGTTTTGAGGATATGATGTTGGAATTGAATAAAAGCTCAAATGGGTCCAAATGCCCAAAGCCCAAGTCAAGTGAAAGTGTAAATGCCAAATGGTTAAGGAAGTGGAAAATGGAGTGTCCCACATTGGTTAGTGCAAGGGAAAAATCCAAGTTTATAAGTGATTTCTTACCTTCACATTCCAATTGGTTGACTACTCCCTAGGTTGACTTTCAGTTGACTTCCCGTTGACTTTTGGTTGACTTTCTGTTGACTGCGAGGACGGTGCTTTAGCACCGTCCGAGCACGAGCACGGGCGCGGGCGCGGGCGCGGGACCGGGATCGGACACGGGCTCGAGGCCGGGAGCGGGTGCTTGGGTGCATTGAGGTGCACTTGGCACTTCACGTGGCCGAATCAGGACAAGGCTGTCTGTCAGGTTTTCGAAGGGACACGACGGACTGGATAAGGTCCAAGCCTATCCAAAAGAGGCTCCAGACAGGGAATGCCAATGGACGCGTCCCCTCGGAGTGCCTGATCCCCCTGCCACTACCAGCTTATAAATAGGCATGCCCTCCTCACTTCCAAATCATCCCAGCAACACTTGCATTGTCTGCTTCTTCTCTTTCCCCGTTCTTCATACTAGAAAATCCGAGTCAAGAAAGTTCCGGGTATATAAGGGTTCGCCCGAAAGTTTCAAGTTCGTGTGCAACGTTCTTGAAAATGCTCGATAGTTGTTGTATCTTGGGGATGATTGCCTTAGCCCGTACGCACTGAAATATACAGGGCAATCTTGTCTTACGGAGAAAGTGTCCAATACTTGCCTCGACTACAACCTGATCCTAATTAAGTACTCGTATCCGTGAAACAATAATCGTAAGACGAGATCGTACTTGAAGATGGCATCGAGTAGCAATATTGCTCTGACCACGGACCCACGAACTGTCTATGCCGAAAGGCCAGCGAAGTTCAACGGTACCGAGTTCAAGAGGTGGCAGTAGAAGATGACGTTCTACCTGACCACGCTCAACCTGGTACAGTTCCTGAAGGAGGACGCACCAAAGCTCGTGGAGAACGAGAAAGATCAACAAGTGATCAACGCCCTCGATGCATGGAATCACAGTGACTTCCTCTACCACAACTACATCCTGAATGGACTAGACGACATGCTCTATAATGTCTATGCGGTACACAAGACTGCTAAGGAGCTGTGGAGTTCACTCGAGAAGAAGTACAAGACGGAGGATGCCGAGACGAAGAAGTTTATCATCGAGCGGTTCCTCGACTTTAAGATGGTCGACTCCAAGAAGGTCATCGACCAAGTGCAAGAGTTGCAGCTGATCCTTCACGAGATACATGCCGAAGGGATGCAACTCAGCAAGTCCCTCCAAGTGGCCACAGTAATCGAGAAGCTCTCCCCACTCTGGAAGGACTTCAAGAACTACCTCAAGCATAAGAGGAAGGACATGAGCCTAGAAGACCTGATCGTGAGGCTTCGGATCGAGGAAGACAACCGAAAGTCTGAAGTCAAGCAAGGCAAGTCCCCCTCCGAAAGCACCGTAAACCTCGCCAAAGGTAAAGGTGGTAAGAAGAGGAAGAAGTTCGGGGATAAGCACGAGAAGCAAGAGCCCAAGAAGAGCAAGAATAAGAAGATCAAGGGCGCTTGCTACAACTGCAGGAAACCCGGCCACATGGCTAAGGATTGTCGCCTGCTGAAGAAGGACGACCAAGAAAAGGCCAACCTAGCCGAAGACCAGATGGATCTATCAGCTGTGGTATTCAAGGCCAACCTAGTGGACAATCCGAGGGAGTGGTTCGTGGATACTGGAGCTACTCGCCACGTCTGCTCAGACAAAGAGCTGTTCTCGTACTACATGCCGATCAATGGCCGAAAGCTATTCATGGAAAACTCCGCAACGTCCAACATCGTCGGACTAGGCAAGGTGGTCCTGAAGCTGACCTCAGGAAAGGAGCTGACTCTAAATGATGTGCTGCATGTCCCAGACATCCGCAAGAACTTAGTTTCCGGCTTAGCATTAAGCAAAGCTGGTTTTAAACTTGTATTCGAGTCGGATAAGTTTGTACTGACCAAAGCGAGTCAATTTTTAGGCAAGGGTTACCTAGAAAAAGGACTTTTTAAGATGAATGTAATAACTGTACACCGCAAGTTTAACTTTGACGGTCGTAATGTAGTTAAAGTTTCTTCTTATTTGACCGAGTGTTCTAATTTATGGCATGGTAGATTAGGACATGTAAATTTAAACTCGCTAAGAAAATTAGTAAGCTTAAATTTATTACCGAATCTAGAATTCAACCCTTCCGATAAATATGAGGTATGTGTGGAGGCTAAAATGGCCAAAGCACCTTTCTATTCGGTGGAAAGAAGTACCACGCCTTTAGAATTAATTCATACGGACACTTGCGATATGAAACACATACAAACTAGAGGCGGAAAGAAATACTTTATCATGTTTATCGATGATTGCACAAGATATTGTTACGTGTATCTCTTAAAAGGTAAAGACGAAGCTCTTGAGGCCTTTAAGAGGTATAAGAATGAGGTTGAAAATCAACTCAGCGTAAAAATTAAAATGATCCGAAGTGATCGAGGAGGAGAATATGTAGCTCCGTTTGAGGAACTTTGTCGAGAACATAGTATTATTCATCAGACGACTGCTCCGTACTCACCTCAATCGAATGGCGTAGCTGAATGCAAAAATTGAACTCTTAAGGAGATGATGAACGCTATGTTGATTAGCTTGGGCTTACCCCAGAACATGTGGGGGGAAGCCATGCTCTCAGCTAACCACATTCTAAATAAGTTGCCACACAAGAAAAGGGACAAAACTCCATACGAGTTATGGAAAGAAAGACAACCTTCTTACGGTTACCTTAAAGTGTGGGGGTGCCTAGCAAAGGTCGAAGTACCTAAACCTAAGCATGTAAGGATAGGACCCAAGACCATTGATTGCATCTTTATCGGATATGTACAAAATAGTAGTGCTTATCGATTTCTGGTGCACAAATCTGAGAACCCGGAAATTAACGCGGGAATGGTCATTGAATCAAGGAACGCAACGTTCTTTAAAGATATCTTTCCTAATAAGGAAAGAAAAGAAGGAAGTCCCAAGAAAAGGACACACGAGACTACGCAAGGGTCAAGTCAGGAAGACGAGGAATCTAGACATAGCAAACGGACAAAGGTGGCCAAGTCCTTTGGTCCGGACTATCTAACCTATGCGTTAGAAGATAAACCCAGGACAATCCAAGAAGCATTGTCGAGTCTAGATGCTCCTCTCTAGAAGGAAGCTATCAATAGTGAGATAGAGTCCATTATACAAAACCACACATGGGAAATCGTGGATCTCCCATCGGGCTGTAAACTTTTAGATTGCAGGTGGATCCTTAAAAAGAAATACAAAGCTGATGGATCAATCGATAAGTATAAAGTTCGATTGGTAGCCAAGGGGTTCAAACAGAAGGAGGGATATGACTTCTTTGACACGTATTCACCTGTCACAAGAATCACATCAATTAGAGTGCTCATAGCTATTGCAGCTCTCTATAACCTCGAGATCCACCAGATGGATGTAAAAACCGCTTTCCTGAATGGAGAGCTAGAAGAGGAGATATATATGGAACAACCTGAAGGGTTTGTGGCTCCTGGACAAGAGCATAAAGTATGCCAGCTAGTCAAGTCACTATACGGGCTTAAGCAAGTGCCGAAATAGTGGCACGAAAAATTTGACAAGACGATGATGTCAAATAGTTTCAAGATCAATGAGTGCGATAAATGTGTTTACATTAAAGGCATGCCTGAAGCTTACGTAATTGTATGTCTCTACGTGGATGACTTACTAATTATGGGAAGCAATAACGAGGTTATTGTGAAAACTAAGAACATGTTGAAGAATCACTTCGACATGAAAGATATAGGTCTGGCAGATGTCATACTAGGGATAAAGATCTCTAGAAAAGCGGATGAAATTATTTTGACACAATCCCACTACGTGGAAAACGTGCTCAAGAAATTCGAAGCATTTGACAAACCTCCAGCTAAGACACCGGTAGACTTAAATCTACACTTAGCTAAGAATCGAGGGGACCTAGTATCCCAACTGAGGTATGCACAAATTATTGGGAGTTTGATGTATTTAACAAATTGCACTTGTCCCAATATTGCGTACTCAGTTAGTAAACTTAGCAGATTCACAAGTAATCTAGGAAAAGATCATTGGCTAGCTCTAGAAAGGGTTTTACGGTATTTAAAGCATACCATAAACCATGGCATACACTATACTAAATATCCAGCTATATTAGAAGGATATAGTGATGCAAACTGGATATCAGACACGAAGAACTCCAAATCTATGAGTGGATATGTATTCATCATAGGAGGAGGAGCTGTGTCTTGGAAGTCCTCTAAACAAACGTGCATAGCTCGATCCACAATGGAGTCGGAGTTTATAGCACTAGATAAAGCTGGGGAAGAAGCTGAATGGCTCAGAAATTTCCTAGAGGACATTCCGTACTGGGAAAAACCTGTACCTCCCGTATTAATACATTGTGATAGCATGTCTGCAATCAGGAGAGCACAAAGTACAATGTACAATGGTAAGTCTCGACATATCCGTCGGAGACATAATACTGTTAGGCAGTTGATCTCAAGCGGGGTGATCACCATTAACTATGTAAAGTCCAAGGACAACATAGCTGATCCTTTTACGAAAGGAATCAATCGAGATCAAATGTACAATGCAGTAAGGGGAATGGGATTAAAGTCCATACACTAAAGGACGTCCATAGTGGTAACTCAACCATGATGAGTGGAGATCCCACAAACTTAGTTCAACGAGACAACTAAGTTATGGAGGGTTCAGTTAATCACCTGGAACCTAATCCATTCTCAGAAGTTGCCCAGGTGTCGACCTGCAGAGGTGTGGCTAGGTTAAGCAATTTTGCTTTTAATGATTCTTATACCTTGTTGAAGGTGGAGTATGGCAGGATACTTCTGATAGGAGATCACCTATGTAAGTGTGAAGTGAGGCCGCTTCAAATAAGAAAAATACTTATGAATTCAAGATATGGTCCATGGCCGAAAAGGACACAACGTGAGAACCTAAATATACTAGGGTTGTTATTGTGTAAATGTTATTGTCTTGGTTTACGCAAAAAGCTGACGATTCAAGACATCGCGTTCACCGAGCAGCGAGTAAATCTGATAACATCTTACTAGAGAAGGTTCAAAGCCGTAAGCTACCTGTCTCGATGCAATAATGGCACGTCGGAACTTTTGATTAGAGTCTGCATGCATTGGTCTTCATTCATGTGGGGGATTGTTGGAATTGAATAAAAGCCCAAATGGGTCCAAATGCCCAAAGCCCAAGTCAAGTGAAAGTGTAAATGCCAAATGGTTGAGGAAGTGGAAAAGGAAGTGTCCCACATTGGTTAGTGCAAGGGAAAAATCCAAGTTTATAAGTGATTTCTTCCCTTCACATTCCAATTGGTTGACTACTCCCTATGTTGACTTTTAGTTGACTTCCCGTTGACTTTTGGTTGACTTTCTGTTGACTGCGAGGACGGTGCTTTAGCACCGTCCGAGCACGAGCACGAGCGCGGGCACGGGCACGGGACCAGGACCGGACACGGGCTCGAGGCCGGGAGCGGGTGCTTGGGTGCCACGTCGCGAGGAGCTCTGATGAGCCTTAAGTATTTTGGAAATTTCCGGAGTGATCCGAAATTCATACAGCGACGGGGTGCGAGGGGCAACGGATAAGTTCAGTCCCCGAATGGACACGAGGTGGCAGATAAGGGTCAACCAGCGAGTGACACGTGGTAGACCGGATCAGGACAAGGCTGTCTGTCAGGTTTCCGAAGAGACACGACGGACTGGATAAGGTCCAAGCCTATCCAGAAGGGGCTCCAGACAGGGAATGCCAATGGACGCGTCCCCTCGGAGTGCCTGATCCCCCTGCCACCACCAGCCTATAAATAGGCATGCCCTCCTCACTTCCAAATCATCCCAGCGACACTTGCATTGTCTGCTTCTTCTCTTTCCCCGTTCTTCATACTAGAAAATCCGAGTCAAGAAAGTTCCGGGTATATAAGCGTTCGCCCGAAAGTTTTGAGTTCGTGTGCAACATTCTTGGAAACACCCGATAATCGTTGTATCTTGGGGACGATTGCCTTAGCCCGTACGCACTGAAATATACGGGGCAATCTCGTCTTACGGAGAAAGTGTCCAACACTTGCCTCGACTACAACCCGATCCTAATCAAGTACTCGTATCCGTGAAACAACATATGAGTCCTTACCCAATTAAGAAATTCTCTCCTTTCGAATATTTTGATAGTTATTAAAGAGCTATCATAGTAATGAACATAATATCGTCTTTCCAATTATGCGATAACAACAAAAGGAGGTTTAGAATAAAAGATTCGAATTCTTTATGGAATTATTTAATTTAAATAAACGTAAAAAATATTATTAGGATCTATCCCTATGTCTAACGTTATTCTGTATCCTAGGTTGGGTCTGGATTCGGTCCTGGACATTAAAAAAGTTCAGGACCGTTCTGGACAATTAAGTGGTTTTTTCAATTGGATCAACTGGTTTTGCTAGTGTGTTAAAGTGGTTTTGCCAAGCGGATCAAGTGGTTTCTTCAAGTGATTTTTTCAAGCGAATCAAGTAATTTTTTTAAGCGCGGGATCAAGTGGTTTTTGCCAACATGTTCAAGTGGTTTTGCCATTATGTTCAAGTGGTTTCGTTAATATGTTCAAGTGATTTTGCTAGTGTGTTCAAATGGTTTTGCCAAGCGGATCAAGTAGTTTTTTCAAGCGGTTTTTTCAAATGGTTTTTTCAATCAAATCAAGTGGTTTTTTCAAGCGGATCAAGTGGTTTTTTTAAATAGTTTTTTCAAGCGGATCAAGTGGTTTTTTCAATCAGATCAAGTGGTTTTTTCAACTGAATCAAGTGGTTTTTTCAAATGGTTTTTTCAACCGGATCAAGTGAGTTTTTTCAAATGGTTTTTTCAATCAAATCAAGTGGTTTTTTCAAGCGGATCAAGTAGTTTTTTTAAATGATTTTTTCAATCGGATGAAGTGGTTTTTTCAATCAGATCAAATGGTTTTTTCAACTGAATCAAGTGATTTTTTCAAATGGTTTTTTCAACCGGATCAAGTGGTTTTGCGGAACCACTTGATCCGCTTGAAAAAACCACTCGATCCTGATTTTAAAAAAGTCCAGGACCGTCCAGGACATCCGGTCTAGGACCGAATCCGGTCCCAGGTTATATAAAAAAATCCACGATTATTTTTTATATCCACCTGAATATTTATTTTTTGCAAATTTGGAGAGCTAGACTATTGAAAACATTAAAAATCTTGTTTGAGACATAGTCAATTCGAAGGACCCGAGAATAATTTATCAATTATTTTCGTACAATATTTTTGTCGTCTGGTGGCAATTATATGTAGTAAAACATTCTTACATGTTACCGCCTTTCCCATGTACATTTCTAACACACCAGTGTTCACGACAAGAAGATATATAAAGAGGTTTGAAGTTTCTACTTGGCCCGTGTTACTTCCTGCATTCGAATACAATATTCCATTTTCAAGCAGGAATCCAACATTTTCATAGTAGTAAGCATAAATAGCTCAGGCGACCTTGTAGTATCTTCTGTAATATGATTAACAATTGCTGAAGGATTTGTAGCGTATAAAATGTTGTCAAAATTTTGGAAGTCCAATGTTTAAATCTTAGCAAAGTATACAAATTTACTTTAAAAAAAATAATGTGGCTAACAATAATATATCATGATATTAAATATGTTACACAATGCGGCTAACTAATAGAGAATACTACTAATTGATCAAAAAAAAAATAGAGAATACTACTAACAATAATACAATGTTATCTAATGGTCACCACGAAACATACACTAATATTTAACATTAAAAAATGGTATACCACACAACTAAAAATAGTACCATGGTGACTAACAATAAAACAACACTTTTTTTACATACATTATTATGAAACAATCTATCCGAGCACTTCAATGAATAAGCGACAAAAAAGTCCGGGGTAATAGGAGGAAAAAGATATGTCGTTTCACGCTTCTCTAAATTAAGAATTTTTCTAAGAATAAATTAAGAGTTAAATCGCCCATGGAATACTTTCGCTGCTCTTTTCCCGGATCAATCTCGTTTGAATATTCCAATTTTAAAGCCACTTTTCAATGAAACATCGATCAGTACCTTAATCATTTTGTCTTCCTTTTAATTGTACGATTACTTTATTCGCCTCCACTCACATGCCTTTGGATGTATTTTTAGAACCGAAATTAACATACAATATTTTAAAAAAAATGAAAGTTGACTAATCCATCATCAATTGGCTTGGCTCCGGTAAATAAGATACCGGATTAAGAAAAAAGGAACCAAGTTCAATAATTGAATGCAACTCATTAAGACAATTCTTGTCGCTTTGTATAATCTGCTTTGATTTCAATTTCAACTTGTCGCTTCACTATGTTTCATGTAATTCTCTTAAAAAAATCTGTCTATAATCTTCTAAACTCAAGGGGTAGCTCATTCCCAAACTATATTCCAACTATTGACCAAAAAAACTATATTCCAACAAATATAACAAGTATGTGTTACCATTTAAAAACGATACCGCTAGGAAAAGAAAAGGACAGTGGACATTTCTTGGGCTAGTTGATTTGGGCGGATATGTTTGAAGCCGAGGCTCTTGTTAGAAATGTTCAATGGGCCCATATTAGGATTAATGAGATGGGACCCGCGAAACCGTTATCACCAGTTAACGACCTTTCAGCTTCAAGGCTTCCTCTTCCTTCAGAGGAATCTCAAATAACACCACAGAGAAAAGAAAGCAAATTTTCGTTTCTACAAATCAAAATTTCATATACCCTTTCCCCGAATTTCAAATCAAGGTAGTATTTCCCAATTCGAGTATATAATTTCTCATTTCCAATCATTTATTACAAGTTTTTTCGTGAAACATTACTTTCCTTTCTATAATCTCTATAATTCGTCCATTAACAATATTTTCAATGTTTTTTTTATCGGTTTAAGAATGTACGTGCTCAATTCATGAATTGGTTGCTCCTTTGTGTTTTTTAATGTTTAAGTTCTTTTTACTTACTGGTTTCCCGTTCTAATTCACTCTTGTGAATTGCCCTTGAAGATCCCTGATTCATTGAGGGATCGGATTAAAAAAATCAGAATTATGGAATATGATAAATTGGTGATCGGTTATGTACAGACTGGACATGACAATAGATTGATAAGGGTCATGGACAAAAAATAAGTTCTAATAGTCTTCCACTGGAAAGTATCCATGCCACTTGTTCTACAAGATGTTTGATTTTAAATACAAGTCTCAGTACATTGGTGGCCAAAGGGAGAAGTTTGTCAGGTACATTGCAGTCCTCTTGGCTTCTAAGTGAAATGCTTTCTGGGTTTTGGACTTGTTATGGATCTCAAACATGGGTATGGTTTGCTTTCTGGTAATGTTGTTGCAGGTTGGATGACTTGGATTCTTCAGTATCCTTGAATCCAAGTTCAGGTGTGATGAAGAAGTACAGCTTCTTTGACAGGTTCTTCAATCCTAGGCAGGGGAGGAAGAAGGCGTCACAGTCATTCCGTTTCGGGGTGAAGAAAGGATCAGAAGGGTTGATCACCATCGGAAAATCGCTTCGGACAGGAGTCTCTCGCGTGGTGTTTCCCGAGGATCTTAAGGTTTCGGAGAAAAAGATATTTGATCCTCAAGACAAGTCACTCCTGTTGTGGAACAGGCTTTTCGTGCTTGCCTGCATTCTTTCTGTATCAGTCGATCCTTTGTTCTTCTATCTTCCCGTCTTCAATTACCAAATGAGATGCCTTGGCCTGGACACAAAGTTGGCAGCAGCTATAACCACTACAAGAACGGTGCTTGACGTGTTTTACCTGCTTCGGATGGCTCTTCAGTTCCGAACTGCCTTTATTGCACCATCCTCTCGTGTCTTCGGACGAGGTGAACTCGTGATAGACCCTGCAGAGATTGCTGCAAGATACATGAGCCGCTACTTCATCGTTGATTTTCTTTCCGTACTACCTTTACCACAGGTTGAGAATTTCTGTGTAACCATACAGGCAGGTTCCATTGACAGTCTCAAGGTTATCTGATCCTTTGATTCCACTAATTTTTTGCTCTGCAGATTGTGGTTTGGAAGTATCTAACAAGGAAAAAGCCGGGATCCGAAGTGCTCTCTACAAAAAAGTCATTGCTACTTATTGTCTTCATCCAATATATCCCGAGATTCGGCCGCTTTTTCCCTTTAAGTTCAGACCTTAAAAAGTCTGCAGGTGCTTTTGCTGAGAGTGCTTGGGTAGGTGCAGCGTACTACCTCCTTTGGTACTTGCTTTCAAGTCATGTAAGTATCTGAAAATTTCAGACAAGTAATTAGATCAATTAACACCAGCAAAGCTTTTTGTTATTAAGTTTAGTAATTCTGTTGCAATTCTGCAGATTGCAGGGGCTTTTTGGTATTTACTTGCTATCGAACGAAAGGACACCTGCTGGAGAAAGGCGTGTACCCAAGCTGGGAACTGTAAAATTGACTATCTGTATTGTGGCAACAGGGTGCTTCCAGGCTTTGGCAGCTGGAGAAGGGTAAGTGATAATGTGCTCGGACACAAATGTTCAGTCGACAGTGAGGGTAACTCGCCATTTAATTATGGGATCTACAACCAAGCTATGTCATCGGGCATTGTTTCATCTAGGGTGTTTGTATCCAAGTTCTTTTACTGCTTGTGGTGGGGGTTACAGAACCTAAGGTATGTTAATGCAATTCATGAAAGTTCGAGCTAAATGAAAGACGGGATTGTTAGTTTGATTTCCTGTCTTCTTAAGCACGATCCTTCTTTTTACAGTACACTTGGTCAGGGTCTGCAGACCAGTACATATCCTTTGGAGGTCCTGTTCTCAATATCATTAGCCATTGCCGGGTTGATTCTTTTCGCGTTGCTGATTGGAAACATGCAGGTACTATATATATATAGTCATCTCACCATTAAGACCAAAGCAAGTGTATACCTTGATGCGATCGTAAAACTTGATCATGACTTTGCTTGCAACAGACTTACCTTCAGTCTCTAACAGTTCGTCTTGAAGAGATGAGGATCAAAAGGCGAGATTCCGAGCAATGGATGCATCACAGGTTGCTTCCTCCAGACCTGCGAGAGAAAGTCAGGCGGTACGATCAGTACAAGTGGCTTGAGACCAGGGGAGTAGATGAAGAGAGCTTGGTACGGAGTCTTCCGAAATACTTGAGACGGGACATCAAGAGGCATCTTTGTCTGAACCTGGTCAGACGGGTAAGCACGCCTATCTGAAGACAGCACAAACTGGGGCATTGGACACAAATCAACTATTCATTCTGTTTGCTTGCAGGTGCCTCTCTTTGCTAATATGGATGAAAGGTTGCTTGATGCAATATGTGAGAGGTTGAAGCCAAGCTTATACACCGAACATACTTACATAGTGCGAGAAGGTGATCCAGTTGATGAGATGCTCTTCATTATCCGAGGCCGCCTGGAAAGTGTAACCACCGATGGTGGAAGAAGCGGATTCTTCAACAGAGGATTTCTGAGAGAAGGCGACTTTTGTGGAGAGGAGCTCCTGACTTGGGCGCTGGACCCCAAAGCAGGTGGCAACTTACCATCATCGACTAGGACAGTAAAGGCACTAAATGAGGTGGAGGCCTTTGCCCTGGAAGCCGAGGAGCTGAAATACGTTGCGAGTCAGTTCCAGCGTCTGCATAGTAGGCAAGTGCAGCACACTTTCCGTTTCTATTCTCAGCAATGGAGGACGTGGGCTGCGTGCTTCATCCAAACTACGTGGCGACGGTACTCAAGGAGGAAAGCTGAAATCCGGCACCAAGAAGAGATGGATGAGTTTGATTACGAAGATGAATTTGACGATCAAGCATCTTTAGTAAGACAAAGTAGTTCAAGAATCGGAACGACATTACTTGCTTCTCGATTTGCAGCTAACGCTCTCCGCACTCATCGTCTCCGGGGCGCATCATCAAATAGCCTGTTAAAGTTGCAAAAGCCACCTGAACCCGACTTCGGTGCTGATTGAATCAGAAATTCTTCAGATGAGCAAAGCTACAAGTTACTGCCAATGTTTGTCTTCACTATTTTAACTTTGGCATCAGTAGAAGCTACAAGAGGATGGTTAATATGTATGCAACTCTTAGAAGAATCAACAACTAGTTCAGTTCATAAATGCTGCAGAATTTGTCTCAGCAACAACAGTTTGAGTTTTTTCTCCATCGAATGGAGCCGGCTATATAGGTTCTACTTCACCATTGTAGTAAATCTTCTCACAGATTTATGTAATCCAAGGCTCCAAGCCATTCTAAATAGTTCTCCATCAAGTCTAAACCTCCCCCGACCTCTCTCTCTCTGGATGCCACTCCAAGTCCAACATTTCTGGCTGGCTGGGAGTGGCATCCATGTCCTTATAGTCTACAAGTGCATACGATATAAAACTCATGACTGACAACAGTTTGACAATATTGAGCACCAACTCTGTTCCATTTTTAAAAAAGAATCACGTTACAACCGCATAGAAGCACGTTGCTTCTACAGAAAATAAGACGGAATGATAAAACAAATGATAACATTGGGAGTGGAAAGCAGAAAGTGAGAACTGCGAGAAAATCTTTGACTACTTCATGAAGAGATTTCCTTTTATGTGTGGATTTCTGTACTGTTGCTTCTTTATCTAGCTGGAGCTTTGTGACATCGACATCACACCATCAGTAGGGTCTTCTGATTCAACTACGCCAATCAGACGATGCTTCGAGCTCTATACCTTCTTCCCACCATGTGGCATTCTGCAATATGTTCCCAAGCTTTAGTAGTGTACTCAAGTACAGAAGCACACAAAGCGACAACGAAGAAAATTCAAATTGGAGAAGAAGATCAAAGAATAAAAGACTATCTTAGGACGCACAACAGATCACTTGGATCAAATAATATACCTTGTATCCCCTACGAAAAAATTGCAGTGCACTTCCTTCTTCCTCCTGCAATCCAAGGACTCTCAACAGCTCTTCTTTGAACTAGAGCCACCGAATCATTGTGTCACATTACATCGATATGTAATACTAAAAACAGATTAGAAAGTAAATTAAGCTTGCAGGAGAACAGATAACTTTACGTACCTCACCGAGGGTGAAGCGTGTGGCACTCTCAGCTACGCAAGCATAAGAACCATTTGTTTGCTTAAGCATTACCTGCCAAGGTCCTGTAGCCATTTTAAGCTGCATCAATCTCATGGAATAAGTTGTGAAAACTCAAGATCGAAATGACACGGAAATCATGTTAAAAGAAAGCTCAGAGGAACTATAAGGATAAGCATCACACTAAATATCCAAATTTGTACCAGGATATTGGCGAAATAATGCTCCGCTGTAGTTCACGATGTAAGGTGCTATTGCTACTGTCTTCCATCATAAAAACAAGTGAAGAATGAAATGAATACCCCAAATCTAAATGTCTGCTATTTTTCAAAATAGTAACATGATAGAATAAAAACCTTTGAGTAGTCTCTAGTGCGGATATAAAATACTGGCATAAACTGAGAGAGAAATCTGTAGTGCAAGTCCTTGTTTGGGAATCCTAAGAGACCCAAATCAGCACTGTGGAAGGAAACATTTTCAATCAGCAAAATGAATTATCTTGAGGATACATATCAAGCAAGACATAAGTTACCGCAATGTCTCGAGTTCAAGATTGAATAGAAGGGTAGGCGTTGAGGCTGCAAATTTTTCCTGCGGATTCAGTTGGTCGAAATAATTTGTAACAGGAGTGAAACCAAGATGGAACGACAATTATCTAGGTGGATAAAAAAGTAAGCATCACATAACTCGAGCCATCTTCCGTTAAACCATTAGGAAACAGGGAAAGTACATTAGTCTCTGCTTATTCACATTGTTCATGCTTGTGTGCAACTTGTTCTTAACGTTAGTCCTTATCTTCTGAATCATTTATACTAGCAATTTTCATTTTCGGAAGACAATCTCTAGTATTCACATTTTATTTTGTTTTTGACCAAGTCCTGGTTCAAATCACACTGTACAGAAATACTCCAACAATCAGCCCTAAAGCACTTAGCAGCAAATCTTCCCCCCTCATAAATCAGTTAGGTTATTGGAACATTACCACATACTTCTCTATGACGGGAAGATCGCGTGTGCTGCAGTTAATAAATATGTATATCGATGGTTGCTCGGTTGATTCCCAGCGGCCTGAGAACGCAGAAAATATACATCATCAAATTTTTTTTAAACATGTAGTTGTTTGGAGGATAAATGAACAGAAAGTAGTTCTTCTAAATTTCTTCACCCTAACTCCTGTACTCTAACCAAGGTAAAGACTGATTTACACCAATTGAAACTGATACTGAATGAATCTATCAGCATTCTTGTAAAAATTTGATCTAGATTAGCAAAACAGGACTCTGCTAATTTATCAACTAGTCGGAATATTTTTATAAGGAGCCAAAAACAAAAAGGATTAACACAAATGATGGATACTTTCCTAATTACTGTAAACTGACCTTCGTTTTCATCTTCAAAATCAAAATCTAAGGATTCCCTCACAGACTTGAAAAAAGAGTTGACAGGGCCATCAGATGGGATGTCATCAAGGGAGCCTATCGTGATACCGCCAATCTGTAACAAGAACACGTAAATGTCAGGGGGGATATTTCAGCTCAGTATCAGGTAGGAAAATTGAGTCAGAATCAAGAAAGAATCATGCTAAACGTAGAAAATACGACACCATCCATGAACCCACTTGTAATTAAGAGAAAAATGATCATCTTGACTTGAAGTAGAGACATTACCAAGTCGAAAGCTCCTTTGAATAGCTGAGAAGCCCTGCGCTTTTCTGGCTTATCAGGAAACACCTGCATCGTCAGCATCACGTCCTTCAGCTCATTTCTCAAATTTTAAAAGAAAAAGTAATCAATTATATCTTACAATGCGAGCACTGGCATATCCTTTCTCCTTAATCTTCTTCACAACAGCCAATGCGAGCTGGATGTTGGCGTCGATGAATTCATCTGAAGATCCCTTCACATAGTCAGAAATTTCAAATCATAAATCTACTTGCTTTCTAACATAGTCTTCAAGAAGACTGAACAATTAATCCAAATCTCAGACCAGTTCTTTTAAGTCCCCCACCACTTCATTCCCGTACTTTGACTCAATCAAAAGCCAAGATTGTCATGTCCAAGAACGAAAAAGTCTCAACTTTGGCGTGTGAACCACCCCACATGGATTATAGGAGATTAACAGGCTGAGTTTACAATAGATTGCATTCCATTCATTCGCAGCTTTGAGATTCTAAAAAGGTATTGAAGCAGGTTTTCGATGGATAGAATCTCACATCGGAAGTGGCAAGTGTGTTGGGCTTGTTTACAATTGTAAATGATCCACCTACTCATTACCTTAATGTTTGGGTAGGATATGGAAATGACTATACGGTATCAGTGCCAATTGCTCTAACAAGTCCAACGGCTCGTTGTGCTCGCACAATTCTAGTTGAAAGCACAAGAGGCAGTATTAGGCCCACACAAACTTCAGCCGGATGGACTTAGTTCGAGGTGACGTGTTGAAGAACTTCTCACATGAGAAGTGACAACTGCGTTGAGCCCCCGAGATTCTAACATGGTATTGTAGCGGGTTTTATCATAAAACATCATCCCCGTGACTAATACCATTATATTTATTTTTTACCTTGTAAGAAGAAATGCTGCTAGGCAACGGCGGGAAGTCGATCTCCAGTCGGGTTTTGCCATCCTGGAGGGCGTAACCGAGGGCGTCGGCCGCGTCGGACACGAGCACCTCGTAGGACTTGGGCTTGTACACGGCCACTCCTTTCTTCGGCTCCACACTACTACTGCTGGACTGTTGCGTGTTGCTCGTGCATTGGACCCTAGTCGTCGTCGTCGTGGTGGTGACGTGTGGGGCCCTCGTCGGGAAGGGGACGGAGGCGGCCGGAGAAGGTGGGAAGGGGAAGGCGAGGGTGGTCGGAGAGGGGAGGGTTGTTCTCATGGTTTGGTGGTGGCCGCCGTTAGTTTTGTGGATTTCTTAGTTTCGGCGCCGTTTTGGTTGGTTGGTTGATAAGCGGTTAGTTATGACGCTTGGTTGGGAGGGAATCTTGTTCCATCTGGATAATATTTTTAGCGGGAACGCTACCGGTTGCCTGCGTTTATTATTCCTTAGTTGGGCGACCGGTCGCCTGTTTCGTTGGCCCCAACACAGCATTTTTTTTTAATATTTGGCTTTATCAGGAAAAGATGGGGTCTTGGAAAAATTTATAGACAAGAGATCAATACCAAAGATAACTATTTTAAGTGATTGGATTACAATATTCTCTGGGTTGGTTAACGTACTATATGGTTATTTTCATATTCAACACTCGAGGCGACGCACACCTCGGTTCCCAAGCCATCTCTGGGCTGCATGTGCCGGGAAAAAAAACTAATTGGCACGGATGAACGCCTAATAACGACGCTCATTTCGGGTTGTCATCCTGTATATGGGCAGACAACCAATTTTTTATAGTTTTATATTACTTCGTATACTTGACATAATATTATTTGTCTAAATTAATTATTAAAAGATAGAATTTGTATAAAAATTTAGAATTATCTATAACTTTTACAAAATTAAATAATATACAAATAATAATTTTTCTATTATAATAACTTCAAATAGCATAATACTGTCAAAAGTAATATGACTAAGCATATTTGACAAAAAATTGGATATCATAATCAATTTATAATTTTTATTTTTTACATTTGTAATTTATCATTTTGGCTTATCTCTATAATTCAAATTATTTCTAACTATTGTTTATTTATTTGTGAAATTATAATTTATTACTTACAAAATTAAATTTATAATATAAATTACAAAATTTATATTTACGTATATTTATAAAAATATTGTGAAATAAAATTATATCATTTATGGATGGTAGAGATTGAAACTAATTGGGTTGATAATATAGATGAGAGAGATATTAATCATTTATTAATTACAGATATGTTAGAGTAGAGACGTAGGCAATAGATATGATCAAAAAATTTGAGTAAAGTAGATTGAATTGTTACTGTTAAGTAAAAAATTAATTAATTATTTCGAAAATGACTTGTAGATGGCTCGGAGATGCTGATGCGGATAGTCTAATAATGCAACTTTCCTTGTAAAAAAAGAACATAAAGAACACAAATAATGGGACTATATGTCACACATGTTGTAGGATATAATTTCTATTGATTTCGCACCTACACCTACCTACAAAGAGCTTTTTTTGGAAAATTAGGCTAAGGTCTCCGTAATTTAGGATCCAACTGGTTTCGTCCCTACTGTTTAAAAACTACTCTTTCAGTCTATATTGTGTAAATAACCAAACTTTTTAGTCCCTAAAAGTCAACATAAATTTTTTATGCCCATTATACCCTTTAACCAAAACCAAATCAAACCAAAACCCAAGTCAAACCAAAACCAAATCATCCCCCAAACCCGGGCATCGTCTATAACCAGTATGGCCTACCTGACTCCGTTATAATTTTAATTTTAATTTCTATTATTTTAATTAAAAAGGATTGTGGAGATGTCGCTGGTGGAAGTGAAAGATAATGATGCATGCATGAAGATGCTCGTTGCTCCTATTAACCTATCTGATAGAAGCGGTGATGATGACGATAGTGACGACGACTGATGAGTGAGAAAAACACTCATTATTCGTGTCCTTTTAGTAGGTTGTTCTTAGTATTTTAGGTTGATTTATTTGCATTTTAGTTGTCGTTGTATTAGTTTTCGTTCATTGTGTGTTTTTTTGTAGAGTTTATCGTTTTTCATTGCGTTTGCTTATTTTTAGGAGCTAATTTGAGGAGAACTGGAGGACTATCGAGCTAAACGCGCAGACATATGGACGGGAGGAGGTCACGAAGGCGAAGAGTGCAAAGTATGGGTAGCTAGCGCACGCCAAGAAGAAATGACGTACGCCAAGTAGACGTTACTCAAACAACCATTCACTCAGACGACCAGCTGCATTCGAAGAAGGAGAAAACTGAAGACCTGGCACACGCCAAGTAAAGCTGGCGTACGCCAGACCAGACTGACAGAAATAAAAACAAGCTGAGTATTAGACAAACAAAAGGGAAAAAGAAGTAGGTCGGCTTAAGTCTTTAGTGGAGGAAGAGAAACAGATATGGAGCACTTAGTAGATATTTTGGGAAGATATTTAGCTTCGGATATTTTAGTTTAGATATTTTATAAAGCATCTATTAAACTTACTTTTAGTTTTTAGCTTTAGTATATATAGAAGTTATTTAGTCTAAGTGAAAGGGTGGATGGGAAAACTACCAAACTATGTAGATATTTTCCCTGTGAAGAACGTGAAGGAGGGAGGCTTATTTTTCTTTGATAAGCTTCCTTTCCCTTTTGCTCTTTACTTTGCTTATGCTTATGTTATTCATATTAAGTATATTTCAGTAGGTAAAAGTGAGTTTGGCCCCTTGTTACCTTGCATGTAGCCATAGTTTTTGAGGGATGTGTATGTTGAGCATGTTTTCTTATTAACGAGCTTCATACCATGCTTAGACTTGCTTGGCCACCAAGCCTTCATAGCTAGTTAAAACTTGAGACCGAAAAGGTATAAGATTGATGGAAAGGTTAGTTTGATGATGAGTACTCTTGCTAGGAGAGAAATCTGCATAGTGACCTACTGATTGTCCTTTGAGTAGAGCATATAGTTGGTACTTAGCTAGATTAGTTGGTTGGTGGGGTCGAAAGAACATATCTAGCCCTCTAAGCCTAGTTAAGTAATAATTTAGGCTCTTCTTGCATGAAAGTATGGATGAGTTACCTTAGATTCACTCAGACTACATAACATACACTAAAAATCCCCTGATTCTATTAGTTATGTTGCTGATTTAGGTACCTTACTCTTTTTAGTATCCTAAGTTATTATTTATAGTTAGTTAGTTAGTAAACTAGCAAATCTTTAGCTTTAGTAAACTTTGTGATCTTTAGGTTTATTATTTAGACTTTAGATCGCGTGTGTAATTAACCAAACTTCATAATCTAATCCTAGACTAGTAAGTGAACCATAGAGTTGCCTTAAAACCTCAATCTCTGTGGTACGATAAACTTTACTTATTCTTATTGCAATTCACTACAATTCTGCTGATAAATTAGTACATGCCAGGTTTGTTTGTCCGAGAGCTAGTGGCTCGCGCTAGGTCTTGTTGGCACATGCCTGAGCTTCAAATTGGTCAAAGGTTGGTGCATGCCAACCTTGTTTGGCGTACGCCAGGCTGACCAAACAGATGACCAATCGTCCACTATTAAGTAGAATTACAGTAGAACGTTCAAAGAAGCGAATCATCAATTGGCGCCGTTGTCGGGGATTGAGTTATAGATGCTCAATTTAGTTTACAAACATAGATTAGGATATTTTTATTTTCTTTTATAGTTTTATTTTAGTTGTACTAGTTAAGATGGATTCCTTTGGTTACCATTGGTACAAAGGAATAGAAAGTTCATTTTTAGAAGATGAAGTTGAGGATACACGTAAACGGGTGGAAGCAAATCAAAGAAAACTCAATCTCAACAAAGCTCAGCTTTGGACTTACGAGTGGTATGGGTGGTTGGGACATAATAAAAATCAATATGAAAAATAGTGGTTCGATACTCCCTATGGAGTCCCCTCAGATCATGAGAATTTTGCGCATAACAATGAGGGGCAATATGACACCATTAGTATTCAAACATGGAGTGGAAATCCTTATTCCTCATGGTTCAAAAAAGAAGTATAACCTCTTAAGTCTAATTCCCTTGAAGATAAATTGGACTCATTGGAAGCAAAAATGGAGAAGATGATGGAAAATGTTGAACCGATGCTCAAAGATTTGGAGGAGTTATCTTTCTCAACTCAAACCTTTGAGAGAATGCAAGCTCACTCAGATGATATTTGCTTTAATGCATATGCAAAAGATGACATCTCCATTAAACCATTTGAGCTAATTCATCATTTATAGGAAGACAATGAAGTGCAAGTAGAGGATGGCAATATGCAAATGGACTTAGAAGTTGAGTTAATGAATGGTCATACGTTCCTCCACTATTATACATCTATCTAATGCCATTCGTAGAAGCTATATCTAATTTCGAGAATAAGACTCATTTTTTGGATTTTGAAACAAAGGATTAGTACCAAGAAACCCCTACGAGCTTATTTGTTCATACCAATGCACTTCTAATAAAGAGTGAAAAGAGTGAGGAGATGGAGGAATAGAAAGAAGAGATTGAGTTTTTAAAGAGCACAATAATGGAGGTTGACGAACCTATGACTAGTGTTCCTTTCCTTATGCATAACTCTAGCTCAACCAATGATTTGGCGAATATTGAAGATTTAGTATTTTTGATTTTGTATATTTGTAACTCATTTGATATTCGTGTTGTGTTACTACAAGGGGATCTTATTAGGCTTAGAGCCAAAAAGGTCACAAGGAGGTAGTTTACATGACACGCTATTAGTGAGTTAATGTGTTGCATGTTTGTTTGTATTTATGTGTGTATCGTGATTAGGTGTTTATTAGTATCTTAGACACCTTGAGGATAATGTGTCATTCAAGTGTGGGGGAGGGTTCCTTCTAGGAATCTTCCTTTTAGGTTGTATAAACTTGTTTTGCATATTAGTATGTTATGTTATTTTTTTTAGGTTTATACTTGGCATGAATTTTTTCAACAATTTGACCCCCTTAAAAAATTTTCAACTTGTGTTAGAATTTTATCATTCTCTGAGTTAGGGATTTAATTTGAGCATAAAGCCTAGGAATTGGTAGTAATCTCGCACTCTATTATTTAGACTAGTGGTTTCACTATGTAGACTAGACTAGGGGATTGTTGGGTGCACCTTGTGAGCATTTGAGCCGATGGAAGAGACATTAGTCTCTATATTTTTCATAAGATGCATACTATAGTCAATTGATCGAGCTATCCTACTAGTACTTATCGTAGTCTAGGTTGTGTGGAAGTTAGTGATAGGATGGGGGCATTCTATGACATTAAGCCTAGAGCATTAGAGACAAAATTCTTTATATATCCATTATTTAAACCCGTTGAGCCTAGCCTTTTCTTGGACGAGGAAGCCAATCTTAAACCTTATATCAACCATCTTCTTTACCTTTTTGTCATCCAGTCTGAGGACATTTAGGTTTGTTTGTGTGGAAATGTATTAAGTTTAGTTAGTAGCTTAGGTTTAATTTGGGTTATTTTCGTTGGGATGTGTAGTTTTGGCCATGTAAGAAGCTGAGTTTTTGCCTAGAACGTGCTAAGTTTGTATAGTTCGTTGAAGTTTGTGAATAAGTGTTGTTTATATATATATATAAAGAGAAAAGAAAAGAAAAAAAAATGAAAAAGAATGTAATGTTGAATAAGATATGTGTCTAGGTGAAACTCATGCTTCTAGGTCTTAGCTCATTGGTTTATTTGGGGAGTGTACTTATGAATGTGATATTTGTGAGGATGTTTAGATTAGACGAGTGATTAGTTGCATTTGTGACATGTTCTCGGATTGGGTAGTTTAACTACCATTTAAATATTTTACCTCACCTTGACCTTAAGCCCCATTATAACCTGATGAAAAGACCCCCCATCCTTAGCAACCATTATAACTTTTAGATAATTCTGAGTATGACGTAGGATGCTTTGAGATATATTGACATGTATACTAGTGATATGAAGTTGACCCTACATATTATATAAGTGAAACACTTTTCTATCCTCGTGAAGTCAACCTTCTAGCGTCTTTTACATAGAGTTAACACCTATTTAAATAATTGAGTGTTGAGGTGTCTACTAGTTTATTGTGCTTTACATTTTGTATGGATAAACTCACTTAGTTTATGATTTCATTGTGATGTGAGCTGATATTTTTGAGGGAAGTTAAGTGTTGATCCATTCATGCCATGTCTTTATCTCGTTATGTATTTATTTATTCTTTTGTGATTTTCATTCAGGTTGTGTCCGCATTTTGAGTTTTTCTTGGAGAAAAACAAATATTCAAGTGTGGGAGTGTGATGAGTAAAAAAAACTCATTATTCGAGTCCTTTTAGTAGGTTGTTCTTAGTATTTTAGGTTGATTTATTTGTATTTTAATTGTCGTTGTGTTAGTTTTTGTTCATTGTGTATTTTTTAGAGTTTATCATTTTTCATTACATTTGCTTGTTCTTAAGAGCTAATTTGAGGAGAAGTGAAGGACTATCGAGCTAAACGCACAGATGCATGAACATGAGGAAGGTCACGAAGGCAAAGAGTGCAAAGCATGGGTAGCTGGTGCACGCCAAGAAGATATGGCATACACCAAGTAGCCATTACTCAAACGACTATTCACTCAAACGACCAATTGTACTCGGAGAAGGAGAAAACTAAAGACCTAGTGCATGCCAAGTAAAGCTGGCGTACGCCAGACCAGACTAAAAGAAATAAAAATAAGCTGAGTGTTGTACAAACAAAAGGGAAAAAGAAGTAGGTCGGCTTAAGTCTTTAGTGGAGGAAGGGAAATAGATATGGATGACTTAGTAGATATTTTGGGAAGATATTTAGCTTAGGATATTTTAGTTTAGATATTTTGTAAAATAACTATTAAACTTACTTTTAGTTTTTAGCATTAGTATATATAGAAGTTATTTAGTCTAAGTTAAAGGGTGGATGGGGAAACCACCAAACTATGTAGATATTTTCCCTGTGAAGAACGTGAAGGAGGGAGGCTTCTTTTCCTTTGATAAGCTTCATTTCCTTTTTGCTCTTTACTTTGCTTATGCTTATGTTATTTATATTAAGTATGTTTAACTAGGTAAACGTGAGTTTGGTCTCTTGTTACCTTGCATATAGCCATGGTTTTTGAGGGATGTGTATGTTGAGCATGTGTTCTTATTAACGAGCTTCATACCATGCTTAGACTTGCTTGACCACCAAATTTCTTGCTAGGAAAGAAATTTTCTTGATGACCTACTGATTATCCTTTGAGTGGAGTATATAGTTGGTACTTAGCTAGATTAGTTGGTTGATGGGGTCGAAAGAACATATCTAGCCCTCTAAGCCTTGTTAAGTAGCAATTTAGGCTCTTCTTGTACGAAAGTGTGGATGAGTTGCTTTAGATTCACTCGAACCATACACATCACATACACTAAAACCCCCCTGATTCTATAAGTTATGTTGCTGGTTTAGGTACCTTACTCTTTTTAGTATCCTAAGTTGTTATTTGTAGTTAGTTAGTTAGTAAACTAGCAAACCTTTAGCTTTAGTAAAATTTGTGACCTTTAGGTTTGTTATCTAGACTTTAGATCGTGTACGTAATAAACCAAACTTTATAATTTGATCCTAGACTAGTAAGTGAACCATAGAGTGACCTTAAAACCTCAATCCTTGTGGTACGATAACCCTTACTTACTCTTATTGCAATTCGCTGCAATTCTGTTGATAAATTGGCGTACGCCAGCCCCTATTGGCGCATGCCAGGTTTGTTCATTCGAGAGCCAGTGGCTCACGCTAGGTCTTATTGGCGGGCGCTTGAGCTTTGGATTGGTCGAAGGTTGGCGCATGCCAACCTTGTCTGGTGTACGCTAGGCTGACCAAACAGACGACCGATCGTCTACTATTAAGTAGAATTATGGTAGAACGTTCAAAGAAGTGAATCGTCAATGACGCGGACCTCGACTCGCTCCCATAGAACTCCTCCCTCTCCAAGGATGACACCTTCTCTACCTCCCTAGGCAATCATGACCTTGATGACGTCCTCTTCTTCCTCGAAGAGATCGACGAGGTCGATTACAAAGCCCTCCAGATTCCCACCCCGAGAAGTTGACAGACGGCGAGGACGACGACTCCGGAGAAGAGGAGCCCAAGGAATCGGGGAGTATGAAGACGTAAGAAGAAGCGGAAGCAACCTAAGAAGATGAACAAGTGTGACTTGACAGCTGCTTAGTTTTCCTCCGAATTCGCTCTGTTACTTGGATAATATGATGTCAATTTTAATTGTATCTCTCCGCTTACCTATTAAATTAAAACAAACAAATAAATTCCAGACACATGTATCTCTCTACTTGCCGGAATATGCTATGTTGGAGTTCCGGTTTAGGTTTTAATTGAGTTGGGTTGGTTCTAATTGATTTTGTTTGGTTGGATTGGATTAGATTTGAGTTTGGATTTGGGTTTGGGTTTGGGTTAATTTTTTAAAATAAGGGTATAATGGGCATAAAAAATTTCATGTTGACTTTTAGAGACTAAAAAGTTTAGTTATTTTGTAATAGTAAGAATTCGAAGAGTAGTTTTTAAACAGTAAAGACAAAACCGACTGAATTTCTAAAGTACAGGGACCTTAGTCTAATTTTCCTTTTTTTTATAAAAAAATAAGGAAAAATATCAAGCTTTTAGTATGTTGGAATAATATAATTAATCACATACTTAAAACTGAATTTGTGCTAAACTTGTAAAAAAAAATATCAATTATTCTCTCGTGACCAAATCTCACATGATATATTGGTAAAGGGTTGGTATGCCAAGTCAATCTCAAAACTTTGTAAACAAAGTATCTATAAAATAGATTAACAATCATAAAATGTCGCCAGTTCCCCATAAAATGAAACAAATGTGCGCGTGAAAGCAGAAGAGCTCGAAAGCAGTGCAAAAATACACGTGGTCTCTTACAGTTGTCATTATCTGTGAGGGTTCAGCTTTTTATTCCAATAGCTTTCTTTTCTACAAGAAACGATTCATACTATTATTATTTTTTGGTGAAACTTACGAGGACTGCTTGGTCAACCGTGACCTCACACAATTATTTGGATAATTATTGAATCAATTAATATATATATATATATTTATATTTATAACCCAGTTGATATAGTTAAATTCAAGAAATATTATCAAACTTAAAAAAAGCCATACATGTTCATATAAGTCATCAATAAATATAACCGCTTAGTTTTCTTCTTCTCGCGTGCGCGCCCGTCTTTGGTTCTCCACCGGCGATCAGAGACTAACCATGGAGCTGACGCGTCTCCTTTCCTCCGATTCCCCATATGTACGCCTCTCCTTTCCTCACTCCTCTTCGGTTCCTCGTGACGGCGTCGTTTCTACTTCGCCATGTCTTCTATAAACCGTTTTAGTTTTTTTTTAGTTACGGGAAAAACTACGAGCTCTATAGCGAAATAGAAAGAGTGAACCTGACCCGAGCATGTTAAGAATCTCACATTAGTGCGAGTCCGACAGACTAATTTAACGGTTTTCTTGTTTTATGCTTTTTTTTATAAATGTTTTTTTTTTCTTTTCTGTTTCTCTGTTTTACTTGTTCAGGTATGGGACGGAAGGGAGTTCTCTGATTGTTTCAGCAACTTATATCCTCTTTTCGTTGTGAATCACATTTGCTTGGATATCTTCGGTTTTACAATGTGTTTGTTTGCTCTCCTTAACTGTGCTTACGGTGTTCGGATTCGGAGCGAATTTGGTGACAGTGGTGATGATTTGCGCGCTTGTGTTTACTCGAAGGAACTCCCGAAGAATCTCTCCGGTTAGATTAGTTTTTTCTGTTCTTTGCAGTTTTTCTGGTACAATGTGACAAGTTCGAAGTTGATCAAAGGCTTTCCCCTGCTTGAATTTCTACTTGCATGCAGATTACCTTAGGGGAAAAGGTAGTCTTGCTCATTCTTCCAGCTTTTGGCGCTGGCATGTTGTTCGTGGATGTTGCGTTGCTACTGAGGAAAGAGACTCGTGGAGATCCTGTCGTGTATCACGAGTGGCTTTACGATATTTCCGAATTGATCGTATGGGTAAGGAGGTTCTTGTTCTTGTTGTCCTTGACCGTATTTCGGTTTTGAATCTCGAGTTTGTTCTCTGATTTTACTGATCTGGCAACCTTGTAGATTACGATCATAATTTCATCAAAAATTGTGTGCGTAAAAGGCTTGTTCGGCTCGCGGTTGCTCTGTTTCTGGTGGATTGTGAAGGCATCGTTGGGAATCCTTCATATGAATAAAAGACATATCTCCTTCGAGGTATATAATTTTGTTTTAGGCTATGTCTGTGTTTTCTGACTCACCATCTCACTTTTAAAACTTCCTTGTGGTAGATGTTAAATCATCCGGGGAGCAGCTGCATTGCTCTGTTAGATATCATTTATGGTATATCCATCAATGTTATCAGGTTAAAGCAAGCTTCTTCAAAGACCAGGTAAAAACCATCTTTCTCCTCCTTGCATTGAAAGCAATATACTGGAACCGTCTCGCTGTTGCCTTTTTTGCTTTTGATTCATTGAGGTTGCTGTGCCTTTGCAGTTCGCTCGAAGATGCCCTTCTTTCTACGAACAAGGATATCGAGGAAGGTTGTTCCAAAGGACAGGCAAGTTCTCCTTGAATACAGCCGCCCATTACTATTCAAATAGTAGAATACAGGATTATTCTTTATTGGTATTGTTCTGAAATTAATATTCATTTCTGTGATTCTAAATCTTTCCTCTACCGTTCTTATTCACTTGAGCTTGATTTCTTCCCTAATGTTGGAGAATGATTTAAGTTTCTTATATGACCCACTTGTTATGCTGTGCCTCCCATACTGCAAGAGTACTGCCACTGCCATGATTTGCTACTTTCATTTGGTCGGGCGTCTTATCTATAAAAGAGAACTCTTTTATTGGTGCCTCTCTTTTATTAGTAATTCAGATCTATAATGTTTACTTTGCATGATTTTGTAGGGAGAAGGACAAAGCTATTGGACTTATGTGACATTTAAACAAATCACTTCTGTGATGAATCGTGGCATCTTAAAGCAGCTTGAATTCGAAGATTTGCTTCCAATACCAAATCAAATGGAACCGTCTAGCTGCCACAAAACATTGCTCAGGTGCTGGCGTGCTCAGCTAGACAGCTCCAAATCATTGTTTAAAGCGATTTGCTGTGCGTATGGCTGGCCGTACTTTCGTCTTGGTTTGTTAAAGGTACAATAGTAGTTATTGAGGATAATGCTGTGCTAAAGGTTTTCCTCTTAGGTAGTTGATTTGAAATAGATCTCTTTGTCATCTTGTAAAAATGGTTAATGCTAGGGAATTAAATGAACTCAATCCAACTC